>JALPQI010010970.1:0-43985 GCA_025490895.1 Thaumatotibia leucotreta
GCCAGACGAAAGACACGATGAAAGAAGACGCGATGATCGCGACAGATTTGCTAGGCGCGAGGACTTCAGCAGAGATAGAGGGCGGGAACGAGATAGAGAAGATTCATATAGAGATAGACAAAGAGATTTTCGTAGAGACGACAGCCGTCATGACAGTAGAAATCGTAGTAGGAGTCGTGACAGAGATTCGCGCAAAAGAGGCCGTAGTAAAGAAAGCATAATAAGCGAGGCATCATCAAAAAAATCTAAAGATCTGGAAAAGAAAAATGAAAAACCTAAACATATTGTGATGATCGACGATATATTAGAACCCCCAGGTCGTGAAATGCGGCCGGAGAAAATTGTTATTATTTTACGAGGTACAGTAGTCAGTCCATCTGATAATCTGTAAATCATTTGTCATATGTTTAATGCACTCTGGAAACATCTATTTATACATTCTTCCGAACAGTCAAGTGTGGGCTCTATTATTTATCAATTATGTTGTTTTTCAGGTCCCCCAGGCAGTGGCAAATCATATTTAGCGAAATTAATAAGAGATCGCGAAGCGGAGCATGGTGGGACAGCTCGGATCATGTCCATTGACGACTATTTCATGCAGGAAGGGGAAACAGAAGAAAAAGATCCTACTACTGGCAAAATAGTAAGTTTTGTATTTTGGTAATAAGAATATTTTTAATAAGTTTTGTAACTAGTAAGATACTGAATTGTCATACTTACCTGACAAGCGTGTACTATAAGCGCATTGTAATAAAAATATTAAATATTTTTCACGAATGGTCAGTTTGGCCATGTCATGTCATTGAGATAGTACATTTGTCATCGACTCTGATATTTGAAGTTATAATTAATTCATGATTTTATTGGCGAAAGAACGAAAAGAGGGGGCCTTTGCCCAGCAGTGGGACACTAAACAAGGCTAATAAAAAAAATTGTATGAAATGTAAAATTTATTGGTTTTGTGACAATTTTCATATTTTGAGATAAGCCCATGATATTGATGCGGCTGTTTACTCTACTGGTCCTAGTGTCATAAATTACTAAATTTACAATAACATTATTGTATTGTCTATTTTCAGGTCAAAAAACCGTCTTTAAAGTATGAATATGAAGCAAAGTCAGAAGAAACATATCTCAATTCTTTGAAAAGAGCATTTAAAAGGACGTTGACTGATGGTTACTTCAACTTTTTGATATACGACACAGTGAATGACACATTGAGAAGTTACGCTGATATTTGGAATTTTGCTAGACAACAAGGTTTCCAGGTTAGTTATATTAATAATTATACGGAGAATTGTCTTTAGAAGCATGTGCTTAATCGATTTAATAATTGCAGGTGTACATTTGTACAATGGAGCTGGATCCTCAGACATGTTTCAAGAGAAACATCCACGGCCGGACATTGGGCGACATTCAAGTGATAACCACTCGGTTCTTCCCTACCCCGGACCATCACATTCAGCTGGACGCGACCACGCTGTTACAGAGCGGAGCTATTACTGAGGTGCAGATGGAAGATGCGGATGATGATATCATTATGGAAGACGCGCAGGACCCTGAGGTGAGGGCTCGTCTGAGCTCCGTCGGTATGCCGACTTGTGTTTACATACTTTTACAAGGAATATTGGACTTTGTTTTGTAATGTACATGATGAATGAGTACGCCGCTATAGTATAGCGTAACCAGTTACTAGTAAGGTCTGATGTTTAAAATATCAGCTTCATATTTACACGCCTACAACCTATTTGGCAGTGATGAGCAGAAAAAGATAGCCGTTATGAATAATAATATTTATGTATAAATTTATTGCTGACTTTTAACATAGGGGAAACTTGCCTAATTCGTACCCCTTAAGAGAAAGTTCTAAATATCAGGATATATGAATAAGAAATTAATATGTGTATGATATCAAAAGAATCTTTATTTATTTACTAATCGACTAAAATTAAAAAATAATTTTGAACTTCAATATACTTTGAGATAAATACAATTTTAAAAAAAGTGGAAAAAGTACGATTTAAGACTATGTATTCCAAAATCGTACCTCTGTATTTCTATATCGTACCGGCGTAACTTAGTATGAAAATTAAGATCAGATAATTATTTATAGTCTCGTTATCATAGCCAATGATATTCAGGGATATTAGTAATATTTATTTAGCCACTAATCTTACTATATTGTTGACTTTCTTACTTGCTTGCTCAGATTAAAAACTGACATTTTAACGACTTTTTTTCATTCCATAATTGTTTGTCAGACTGCATAATAATTCATGGCATTGTCAAAAATAAAATTACAAGTATATTTCTCGACTCCAGCACAATGTCAGTGGATCCAGACTTCATTGCGTAGGTACACAATTATTGCCTCTTATTTTGTTTCCTCCCTACAACATGAGCCTGACCAAATTTCTTATTTTTTATTAATTTTCCTTTGTTAATATACACAGAGAGCTATTTCTATAACTTTACATGACTAAGTATTGTATTATCGATTGGTTTTGTATATCTTAAACAGTAAAATAAACGACTATTCCTAAAACGTACCGGTACGAAATAGAACAAAGTGATGAGTACGATTTAGGCATAAGATAACTAAGATTTAAAAGTTGCCGCATAAAAAAAAAATATTTTTAACTGACGATAATATTTCTCGTAATTAATAGCGTAAATAAGTAAAGAATTAAGCAAAATACTTACAATTTACATAGCTCATTGGGATCAAAATTTAAATCCTTAAGAATCGACCTTAACTATTACTCGAAAACAGTGAAATTAATAATATATTGAATAATTTTCGATGGACTACCACTGTGGGGTTGTTTCTCGAATGATGTTACACACCGACCAAGTTGTTCAGTTTTATAAAACTTGCGCCACATTAGCAGTTTCAATTCACAAGATATTGATGGGGTACGATTTAGGCAGGAGTACGATTAAGGCAAGTTTACCCTACTTCTCGAATGGCCCTGTGATATTTATAACGATACTACATTCAAAAGCTTCACGATATAATCACATTTTCATCAATCAATATCTTACCTAAGGGATATCCCACATAGTCACTGGAAATTGGAAAATTTATATTTGAAGGTGCATCGACTATCACCTTTACTGACAGACCATTTTAATTTGAATTGCAAAACAGGAATAGATTTCAAACAACGGGAATATTGTATCGCCTTCTGATTCGGATGTATTTTGTAATTGGTTTTTCAATAATTTAGTGTGGATTAGGTTAGGGCTAATAACTTTTATTCCAGCTTTTGTTAAGACTCGTGTAAAGGTATCTACTGCCCCGTCACAGGTTGAAAGCTCTTTTACTTCGAAGTGGGAGAAAATGGATGACGCGGCTCAACTAGGTAGGTTATTAGTTCGCTTATTATAATTTTTATCATGTTAGGTTATAAGACTATTTTTTCTACAGGATAATTGTACTGAATGGTTGTTGTGATTTTATTTTATCGTGTTGTTTAATTAAACAGGATGTAAAAAAATTGTGGTGATTTGTTTAAGGGCCCAGTAATTGTCCGTTTTATTTTGAAAATAGAGTGCCCAGCCAGACTTAAGATAGTCAAACTTTGCATTTTAGCAAAGTTTCACGATCGAAAATACGAATCTCCTATTTGTTCATTTTAGAACCTCAATGTACGCAATAGGATAAGTGAATCTTATAGTCTAAAACCGTTCAACCTTTTATGATGTGTGCTTTCATTTGGTCTAGCAAAGTGACGATGGTTTTCTTTATTTTTAATCTTCTACGCCCATGATAGATAACTTTTACAACCTCGTTTCTCACTTTGATCGAGAGCGAGAGTACTTTCAGATTGGATTCTATGTATATATTTTGACTGAATACCCGGTTTAAAAGAATTTCCACCTCACTAAATACAAAAATGTAATAATGCCTGTTTGCTGAAGGTTTGGTTACATTGTTTCAGCTCGACTCGACGGCACCAGTAAGCCGCTCCGGCCCTCGCACGTCTCAATGGAGGACTACCTACAACTAGACGACTGGAAACCAAGCACAGCTAAGCCTGGGAAGAAAACGGTGAGTTTACCCCATCTATCGTCAAGGTTTAACTATAATAAGTTCATTTAACACTTACGGCATTGACCTATTTTCGACTCTTGATCACGGTATTACAATCGCGTGTAACACGTGACCGTTGGAATTTGACTTTTCAAATTTTTATTTTAATCTTCAGGTATTTTTGAACGGATAATTTTAATACTTAGTTTTGAATCGCATGTTACATTATAAAACCGATTTTAACTCATTCTGATGCTGCAAATTTACGGCAGTGATAAAATAATTTGGTTCATTAAAATAACTAAGTTGTGTTATTTAACACTAAAATAAAAACTGCTAAAAAGCTTTTTGAACACTACTACTACAATTCGCGTTTCACTCCGCCATTTTTTTTGGCCAGTGGATTTAAAGGGCATTTTCTGACTTAATAAACGGTATTTATAATTGAAAACAAAATCCGTCCTTTTGCGTCTAATATCGATTATTATTCTTTGTACCAACGGTCCTTACCGTATCTTTTTACGTTTTGTCAGAGTTTTTTTATTTGGCATTGGCCAAAACATAAAAATACCAGAGGTGAGTTTTTTTGTTCTATAGTTCACGAAATCGTCGCGAGTTTTTATCATGTTGTCATTAAAACAGGTACGCTGGGCGGACATAGAAGAGAGCAGACAGCAAGAGAAGATGCGTGCCATCGGATTTGTGGTAGGACAGACGGACTGGAATCGTATGACGGATCCGACTATGGGCTCTAGTGCGCTAACTCAAACCAAGTACATTGAGAGAGTTAGAAAAAATTAAGTCATACTTCAGTGTTAGTCTACAACCAGTTCTGAAAGGTTAAAGTCTTGAGTACATAGATATTTAATTTGGGAAAACAAATGTAAATTTTACCTACTTCATTAATTACCAATAGGTACATTTAAGTGATCATCGTCATAGTAGATACATCGTCGTTTGTGATTGCTATAAGGATTCCCAACATTCAGTTACTGGAGGTCGTACGATTTTTTTATTCGTACATAGGTGTGTCTAACGATTTTTTTTGTATTATTGCACTGTAAAATGTGTTTTAAGTTCTTTTTATGTCTGAATACTTTACATATAGGTTTAGGTTATTTATGTGATATTCCAATTCCTATGAACTAGTTCATAAATTTACCTGTTTCATAGTAAAACACATCAGAATTTACTTAGAAATACAATACGAGTTTAAAAAATCTTTAATAATTATATTAATTATGCTTATATTCACAGCAGAAAATAATTGTGCGTTGGTTACTAGAATATTATTGCTATGTAGCACGTAGGGTTCCAGAGCAATTTGGTATTTTTAATACCTACTAATAATTTTAATGATGAGTATAAACCGTTTTTAAGCTACAGCTAACAAAAATAGTGGTGTTCCGTTTAAGGGCTTAATACTTCTGATTAGTAAACGCTACATAAATATATATTGAGACCAACCGTCCAGAACCGTTCATAAAAAAGTTAATGGTTTTTCGTAGAAAAATAAACATGAGCCCTTAAACTGAACATTATTTTTTTTTCATCACACTTGCTGCGACATTGTTTGCAATTCCCTAGGGAATTCCACTTTTCTAAAAAATATATTTTGTCTTATAACTTATTTTTTTGTCCGCAAGTGTGATGAAAAACATTGTATGCATCACGGTCGGTAAGATGCATATACTTACTCGAGTCATTAAACGCTCTCCGCCTACGGCGTCGGACTTCTAACACTCTCGTTAGTAATACCGTACTTACCTCCCTAGATGCACAATGTACTATTAAACTATTATAGTTTTGGCAGATGATGAGGCCGTACAAGGCTGTGGAGTCGAGCAAAAGTTGGTCTACAAAATATTCTGATCGTCTTAAGACATTTTAGACAAGATTAAATTAGGTACATTATTAGGTATTGTGTGCATGTTCTGTTCACGTGTTTTTATTCTATCTTATGCTACTCTCGACTCGACAAACCAATAAACATTACGAAATTGGACAGTAAGGCACTAAGCTCCTAACAAGCTTTGTACTACATTTAGTAGAAATAAATTAGTTCATGTGCTCCTTCTATAAAAGCAAGAAATTCAATTCTAAATAAAATTGTTTTCGTTTAGGAGCTTGGAGTCTTTTAATTTAATCATAATACAAGCGAATAAGGTGTATATTTTTGAAAAACAGGTAATAAAATACATTATTTAAGGAGTACAGACTTTTTTATTTGTTTTCATACCTATGATTTTTATTATTCAATGATAATCGTCTGAGGCACTGACAAATTTCGGAAACACGGAACTACGGTTGCTGTATCTTTTAAAAGATTGTTTATATTTTTGCGATCCCGTTTTCGGAGATTTTTCCGTTATAACTTTCATCAGATATTTGTCATCGGACGTTTCGTCGTCGTAGAAAGTATGTTTATCATTTTCGCTATGCGTTTGAGATTGTTTCTCGTTATTCGGTGCAATGTCACCGCTCTTGTCAAGCTTCTTTATATCTGCTCTATTGGAGATGTTTTCTTCTCCTACGCGGCCGGCTGTCATTACCATGAGTTGCGGTTGTTGCATGGCGCTCATGTGGTCCCTCAGACATTGTTGGAGAATGTGCAAAAAGAACAGAAACGCCAGAAGCGTGAGTGCTGACATAGCTGCATTGCTTTTGTGAATTCCGCCGTGGCCACTGTAAAAGAAGTATACATATGGATATATATATGGATATATAAGTATATATATGGTATGGATGCAGTTTTTAAATCGCATTGTACTGATTACAAATTCGGTACTTGCTAATGTTTTCTATTACTCACGACTACTACTTAAATTTAATTTAATAAGACTTACTACTGATATTGATATATCAGTAGTAAAGTCTTTCGGATTAAAATAAAATTTTACTGTTCAAACATTTATTATCTACGTTTTGTCTTGCCTTCCTGTACATGTCATCGCTACTTAATAGAGTAACGAAGTGTACAACAGAGAAGCATCATTAATATGAATATTTCACGAGTGCGAAAGAGACACAATCAATGGAACGCGTACGAAAACATTTTTTTAAAATAACGTTATTATCGGTCTTGAAAATAGGTTACGAATTACGATATCCCAAAAGAAAGTAATTAGACTTATAGTTCGGGAAATATTATTTCATCATTAAATTCATTAACAATAGAAAAGCGCTAGATGACTGATTGTCTAGTAAGTGTTAACGCAAAACAAAAAGTCGTAAGTAAGATAAAAGTCGGTCAAATAATATTTCCCGAGTAGCAGCCCTGATGAGGTAGCCAAGATGCAATGCCCCTCTTGCCCGCCTAGCGGGTACGCCAGACGCCTACGCCGGCATCTGAGCGAAGTTTACGAGTGCCTAGTGCCTATGCCTACCTGGTGGGTACGCGGTGTCCAATGTGTTATCTACAATCGATTCAAGTTCAGTTCAGTAGTAGTTCAGTTATTTGCAGTGCCTAAATTATAGTGGTACTAAAAAAAATTATGGATTACATACTTGAATTGTACCACTACGAGAATTAACTACTTCAAATGTTCAAATCGCATACTGAACTAGATAATATGAATAATAACCGGTTTTCTTGTTTATCTTCCCTCTGTTGATTAACACGTTGAACGTAATATTTTTTCCGTTTTATAGTATGCTCAGAAATTGTTACATACCTATTGTTAACAGTAGTATTTTAATGGGACTTCGTATATTTCGTATGGAGACAAATAAGGACGTTTGGAACGAATGGGAACACTTACATTCCGCCGGGTCCAAGATTCAGGTGGAAAGATACATCCAAAGGATTTCATACGAAAGACAATGTACGTACTCGACAAAACAATCTGCCTCGAAACGAAACAAATGGGAAACTAACTTCCCATTTGTTCCGCCAGGGAAAGAGTCAGGTGGAAAGAAGCAACATCGCCAACAAAAGCCGCAACTTGAACAAATGGGAATGCTTACATTCCCATTTGTTCAAGTGGGGGAACCTTTAGATGGAAATATGTATCCACATGTTGCAGCGTGAACGAAGTGCCCACAATAATCTGCCCCGCACGGAACAAATGGGAGAAATTTCTTTCCCATTTGTTCCGTCGGGGAAAGATGCAGGTGGAAAAATCGATACTACCATCATGAAATACCAACAAGGACGAGGATTTCATAATAATCTGCGCCGTTCAGAACAAATAGGAAAGCGCCCAGTCCTATTTGTTGCAACGGGGAAAGATTTAGATTTAAAAATAAAAACATAGCGCAAGTGTTTTGATTTCTTGACCAATTTTTAATTCAGGGTTTTCAGGCCAATTTTTGTTTATAGTTTTTTATTTATTTAAACAAAAAACCATGAATTTGAGTATATTTTCTGTCATTCCTCCATCGTTCTATAAAAAAAGTACATTGAGAAGTAGTAATCCTCAAAACGATTAGATAGTTTTCGGTAATGTGGACAATGTTTAGAGATTTAAAAATGTGCGCCTTTTTGCGCATTCAGCGTTTATGGGGTTTTTAATTCGTCATTGTCAAAACAATGCTCCACATTCCAAGTACAAGATGAAAAATAATTTAACAAGATGTAAGTATATTCAAATTATTATTCTGTCAGTAATATTAGGTTTATCAACCGACTTCAAAAAAAGGAGGAGTTTCTCAATTGGACTGTATGTTTAGATCTTAGAATCACCTGTGGAATCACGGGGTTACGAATCCCGGTTTTTTGATAGGCTTGCGCCGGGATACAGATCCAACACGTAGAGCAACCCATTCACGGGCACATCAATACAAATCCGTAAACCGGTCCCAGCAGCCGTATAGAGAGAGACTAGAGGTAATGGAAAAGACTCATTAGTGATGGTGATGGAGGATGGATGGATCAGAGATGGAACTATAGAAAAGAGATCCGGATACCTGCCATAACAATGATTTCTCTTTGCTATCGAGGCAGGCGGTGACTTGTCGCCGACTAGATGGGCCCCCGTAAATGACGTAAATTTTTTTTTGTTCGTTTGTTACCTCAGAACTTCCGACAGGGTGAACCGATTTTGATGATTCTTTTTTTATTTGAAAGCTGATGCTCACCGATTGGTCCCATTTGAATTTGGTCCAGTTCTGACAATGGCATCCATGAGAAGACCATGTAAGTCAAAAATTAGGATTAAGCATGTGCACGACAAATTAACGATTCTAGGGAAATGGGTCTGGGTGGGGTCTGACGATTGGGATCATGGCGAAATCTGTTGGAGTCGGTTTTTTTTATTTGTTATTCCTAAGGGCACTACTGCATAAAGGGCACTTACTGTTTGGAATAAGCGACGTGTCCATGTGACGGTTGAGAATGTTCGTACCCATAGAATACGTGCTGCTCATGAGAAGGCTGCGCGTAGTCCGAATACCTATAAAGTTTTGGATAATGTATTCTTCATCCATTTAATTTGAAAAAAAAAAATGTAACACTGAAGTGTAGTGATGCAAACTATGTAGATGCAATCAGGATACAGTCAAGAAAAAATGCTGTCTACCACTTTTCGATTTTATTATACCCGAATAGAATCGAAAAGTGGTAGACCACATTTTTTGTTAATTGTACTGGTGGCAGAACATGTGATGCTTTGTTTAGAAGTCTGTTAATCTGTTATCCCATAAAAGTAAAAACAAATGAAACTTAGATAGTAATGTGGCAGCACTGAGCAACTGCAATTTTAGTATCTAAACATTGGAAAATGTTTCCCTTTAATTTAAAGGATCCACCAACCAAAGCCAACTATGGTTTTGGTTTTGCTGCAGACTTTTTTTTTACTCTGAACAATAAGTTTTGCTGCATTTGGGTCACGTTTTATAAAGTTACAAGGTACAATTCTACAGGCGTTTACTGGCAACACTTGCCCTGTTTTTTACAATTTTTGTTTTATATAAGTACTATTTATTTTTGACTTGCGTCATAATATTAAATCCCTTGAACAAACTATGTTACAATTTTGCCCAACTAAAGAAGATAATTCAACAATAATGAGGTAAGTGGGAATGAATTCGTAGGGGGTTTTTAATGATGTTTTTCTTCATTTCGTCGGCTGACAAGCAAAACTCACTAAGTAACAAATACCTACTTGAAATAAAGCTCCTATTTCAGTTATTTAATACTGACATAAGAGGTTGCTAAGAGTAGTGACAGTTTTTATAGTGAGTTTTGCTTGTCAGCCGACGATTTAAAAACAGATTTAACAACTAATCTATCTAGATGTACCTACCTTTCACTCAGTTGCTTACTCCCAACTCCCATATGCGACAGCATATCTCCCAAAGTCATGTCTCCTGTCAGTGTCACACGCGATGCTGTATGCGAATGTCAGGGCACTGAGATGCGCGCACGCACTGGGTGCATTATTATGCTCTAATTCGTATCAAATTGCCCACAAGATGTGACAAACGTTACTGTAGCGGTATTTTAAGTACTTGAACTTGAAACTGATGTAGAGTTATAAAAACTTATTTAAAAATAGACTGGTCTGTGCTTGTTTATAAATTTTATAATGCTCTTTTATCGAATTGATAGTTTTTAATGTGATGAGCCGCATGCCGCATTCTAGAGAAGCTGGCACGTAGATCTGGCCTCATTTTTTTGTATTTATACGTTACTATTATTTTAAAAGAAATCGAGTAGGTATACTGTTCCCAAACAAACCTAAAAACTTGCATTAGTTGGGAAAAGCTTCGTTGAGTGTTCTAATCACATATCAATGATGAAAATGTAATTTTTATTAACTGCGTAGGTACACTTGCCTATGAGTAGGTACAGTCGCCATCAGGTATATTGGAACGGTGCTCACAAATATCTGAGCAGGCCTTTATTGTCACGGCATTAAGGTGCATGTTCTGATATTTTTGACCACCGTGCCCCCCCCCCCCCTCCCTTAATTTCTGATGAAATCAATATATCAACTGTACTTACTCAAAATAATTAAAAATGAATGCATTTATTACATTAGAAGTCGAGGTAGGTAAAAAACAGGCAGAGTGCGAGTCGGTCGGAGTCGGAAAGGGTTCCATACCATTATCAATGCGTCATAAAAAATCACGCTTGTTGTATGGAAGTATTCCACTTTTTAGTATTTGTTATGGCTGATATATATTACATCTATGAAATTTCAAGTGTCGTAACTATCATGGTTCACGAGATACAGCCTGGTGACGGACGAACAGACAGCTGGCTCTCTGAACAGCGAAGCCTTAGTGATAGTCCCGTTTCCCGTTTATCCCCTTTTACTCTTTGAGTACGGAATTCTAAAGAAGCGAATCTCTTGACAATTGCAGGGGCCCGTTTCGGAAGTCCTTATCTAATTAATAGTATTAAAAAGAGACTTCCACTTGTATTACAAGAAATAGGCGTTTGAAACTTTGAATAGTAAACCATTCACGCATGTTATATTAATAGTTAGAAGGAAATACAATTTATTGTGGATTATGGAAAGTTAAATGAAAGAAAGTGTAATAAATTATTATTTTATTATACACACACATGCACACAAGGACGTCCTCAATCATACAACACACATTAAATACATACAAAACCTATTTTACTAAACTATTCAGTGATACAAATGATTTATATCACACAGATTTTTACATCAGTCGTCATTTATTGAGAAATTGGCGGAACTGTAATTGTTTAACACATATTGTTCGCAATGTTATTTGTTCATTTTGAACATCAAGCCAATTTTTAATAAATTAATAATGCTCAATTCACAGGGTCCTTCTAAAGATCAGACCAGTAGAATACTCTTTGTTTCCATATTTTACAATCTCTACTCATTAACTTCTAAAATAAGTTAAATAAATAATTTAAATAAATTAGTAGAATACTACACTCAACTCATCTTAGCCTGTGCAATAGGATATGATCGTATCACGCCATTAAAATTAGGCATGGCAATCTATAATATAAATATACCCTTGTGTACATTGTTTCATCGTGAGATAAAAAATATACATTATGAAAATGCAGCAAAAACTGCACAATGCGTGACTATCTAAACTTTCAAGCAGTCAATTGAAGTTTACGTAAACTGATGGGATATTACGTTCAAAGTTTTACTGTTAACGTTTTGGACTATAATTAATTGATTTGGCGATTTAAAATTAATATGGGGGATGTTCGTGAGACTTTAAACTTCGTTGCATTGGAGGTACATTTGACGGCAGTCGAATCCGCCGCGTCCTCGGCGGCCGGCCTCATAGAAGTCGTCGAAGGTACCACCTGATTGCCTTTCGAGTACGAAGCTGGCAGCATAACTGTGGAAATAAATAATTCATTTGGTTTTTTATGTTTATTCGATCATGTTTCTCGAAAGAAAGCGACAGGACTTGTGTCGATGGAGAAAAGTTACATCATTGAGTGACCTGTTCATATATTTGCTCGTTCGATGGAAAATACTTGATGAATGAATCGATCTGAATTAAAACGTCAAAATGGGCATTTCGTTTAGAGACAGAGGCTGGGGACCTCTTTATGTTTTCGAGGGTCGTACAAGCTACAAGAAGAAAAATAAACATTTACTCACGTTCCTAGTTGGCAGAAAACGCTCTTGGGTCCGATATCAGCAGCGCACTCATTATTAGCATCGCATACATATTTCTGAAGGCATTTGTCATCGCTTGTGTTGAAGGATCTGACGTAGGTCTTGAGCATGGCAATACCGGCGATGGCGGCGTCACTGACAGAGTCCTTGCGTCCCATGGAACGGGCGGCCAGGGAACGGTGGGAGAACGACGTCTTTAGGGCGTCCAACAAGTTCACTACGATGTTGATGAACTGAAAAAAGAGGATTATTATGAATGTTGTTCGTTGGGAAACAAAAAATTAATACATGAAGATCAACTCGTCAATTCCATCGTACTCCCTGGCTTTACCTGATACTAAATTGGTTATTTTTTATCAAACTGATTAAAAGGAGAGGAAGGTTGGGCCGCGTACCTCTCCAGCCTGTTTTGCCATGGAGGCGACCTGGTCAGGATCTTTTGCACCGAGCACCGTCGACAGTACCGCAGCCAATATACCCTGAAGCAAGCGAGATGCGACACCGGTTCCAATACCGAACTTGACTATTTACATTTAAATGGCGGGAGAACCTCAAGGAAATTTTGTCGTTAATAGTAATTAATGATATTAGTTGCATGTATTCATTGAGATTATCCCTGGATGTGAAGGTTGTAGTTATTGTATGTGTATTAGGGTTTCTATAAACTACGCGATGGATAGATACTAAATGATAGTTCTACGGGTGAGGATAATCTTGCAAAGTGCCTTTACACTATGACAGTGACCGAAGACTTATATCTACAGAAATGATGTTAGTGGATAAGGATTTCTATGGCCCATTGTTCTATATTGCGTGATGCATTTGAATAAATTATATACTTCGGTTAATTGGCAATTAATTTGTGTTTGCGAACTTTAAACGATTCGGGGTTTTGTACCTGCATGGGAGAGGAGCCATTGTCGACCTTGTCGATACCGTCGCTGGAAGCGCCACCGCCGAGGATGGCCGTGAGGATCTTGAGCCCCATCGAGAAGAGATTAGCCCACGGGGACACCGAGGAGGAATCCGTGTCGATACTGTCACTCTTGTTAGGGCCCGTGCCGCCGGGGTTGAACAACATTTGCATAATCATTCCTGAAAATGGTTTTAGCATTCCTGAAATTTAATCCTTCTTATTATTTCGCTCTAATTAAAGTTCACATGCTGATTGTGTTAACTAGAAGCGCTTTAAAAATAAAGTAATCAAATCAAATCACCTGGAAGATAACTATACTCCTTACCAAGCATGTTGGACCACGAGAAGCCACCATCGGAGATGGAGTTGTTCTGAATATCATCGATGTCGTCGAGTGCGACTTTCTTCAGAGCGTTGGGCTTCTCCGCGAATTTTCGCTCCTGTGCCTGTTGTGGTGGCAACGAGTTGCTGTAGTATTGCGGGTTTTGTGTCCGGACATTGCTCGTTGACTGGAAACAATCAAATTTAATATCGTTATTTAAATATTCCAAAGTTTTGTTAAAAACTCAGCATTTTGAGAAAGTCTTCCGTCGATTAAAAATATAGAAAGTAATAATTAGTTGCTGCGCTACACATTAATCATTAACAACAGAACAATCTCTCGCCGGAGGCTTCACATTATGCTTATATAACACCTACGAATTTGGCATGCAATTAAAAGTTCCAAACATGGTATGAGTAAGAGGTAAGTATTAAGAGTGATTTCGTAATCTAAATAGGCTTATAGGTAATGTACCTGTGAGATGAGAGGAGCGTGCTGTTGCGGGTACGCGATCGTCTGAAGAATCGTCGATGAGCTAATCAGGGCTAAAAGCGCCCAGCCTGCGATCTTCTGAGTCATCCTGCGGACAAAGGAAAATCGTAAGTTATAAAAAGGTAGGTGTAAGTATTATACTAGGCCTTCATACATTACATCAAGAATTATTTAATACGTTAGTAAGGAAATTTGATTAAAATTAATCTACGTATAGTTATTTTTAATTACGCGTTACCGCAATGAACGTTGTCGATTAGAAAGTGTTCTGATGAGTGATTCGCGCGAATTGATTGCCTGCGTTTGGAGTTGCTTAGAAAGTAGCCCCTACACTACCTTCGGTGCATTTTTACGGGGATGCTGGCCGTGTCTCTAATTAGAGAATGACTATTAGACTAATTGGCTAATTGTGGCAATTAGGTACGAGTTAAACAACTTGGACGGCAACGTTTAGTGCTCGAATAAACGCAAAATGTATAGTTGTGTACCTTCATTGATTCTTTAAATAAATAAAATAGATATAGAGTAATTCTATTTATTTATTTCGTATGTAGGTACCTAATGTTTACGAAACTTCTAGCAAGTGAAAACATACTGTTTGTGTTCATATAACTAACCCGATTCCAGTTTATGGAACTGCAGTTTAGGTGTCAATTCTCGAGACAGTCTCCAAAGAGGTGCTAGTTATAAAAATTGACGGAAATTCGTTGTGTTGACTACTTATTAAGCTATAACGGTCACGGATCGGCCTCTGCGGTCTACTTTCTTTGACCGATAAAAGCGAGTGATTTTTCACCTGCTTTGACCGCGTTACTGATGTTGCATCATGTTAATTTTGTGTTTACTTTTACCAGTCGCATAAATACCTAACAAAATAGCCTGGATTGCGGCCAACTTTTAGGCCTCTTCAAACGCTGTTTTTGCGCTAGATTTTATGCTGGTCATCTTTTAGCTGTCAGCATTTTTACGACGGATTGTCTATAAAATGAGCAGCCTATTTGTCTCTGCTGTCATTTGAAAAGCAAATTGCACACGTAGGCACGTTGCGGCTGCGCGCCGGTGGCCGGTGACAGCGCGTCCGTTGAGATTCTCTCCGGAGAAATTTGTTGTCGCCAGTCTTAGCCAGCCATAGCTTAATGTTTTATGTATGCCTTGTTACTATTTACTCTTAAAACCACATACGTAGATATTTATTTAGTAACTCCGCAGCTGAGGCGCATTGTTTATCTACGATTCCAGTGGACACACAAAGATCCATTCGTCAACGTAACATGGAAAACGCGCGATATACATACGAATGCGCACATTGTAAGGAGAAAGCAGGAAACAAGTAAATGTCTTTACATTTGCTGTAATTCTTATGAACATTTAGCATCAGAAAGGCACTTTAACACGCCTTTTTAGATGTTTTTAATTTACTATGCAAGTTTTGAAGTTATAATATGTCAAAGTCAATGCCATAAATAACTAGACGGATTAGTGCACGTTATTATTGTCATTATATTGGTAACATCAGTTGGGACGCAAATAACTCGCTCTTTGCCCCGGGCAAAGCCGCTTTCTTGCGGGTGAAGGGCTTATCGATAGGATTGAAGCACCAGTAGAAATGGCATCGACCCCTTGACCCAGTAACCTGCGCAGGCGACTGAACTTCGCGGTGCATCGCACGGGAAACTAACCTCACTTTCGATCGACGCGGATCTCTGCGACTACGGCACACATTTTCGAATATATTATCCGGAGATTAACAATAAAGTTACCCATATTATAACGCTTATTTTTTACATGTATCTACAATATTTATCGCAACAGCTATGTTCCCATTTCTAAAACATTTAGGTAACCTCAAATAGTTTGAGACAATGAAACTGTTTGCAGCTCCTTAACGCTTCGTTCCCTAAAGTTTAGGGCCTAAACAACAAAAATACAAAATGACTAAGACTAACATCTTAAAATTTTCCTGTATTTTGGATAAACATAACCAAAGTTTTTAAGAAAGACCATTTGCCACATCAGGATATATTTTCGAACAAACTATAATTATATTGTCTAATAACGCAGAGTAGCTCATCAAGGCGCGGCAAACATGGTGATGGGAGAAAGCGCGCCGGGCTTGTGGCGTGTGTGCCACCTCCGTGGAAGGTTAACGTTTTTCTAATTTTGGACCTGCGATTCTGTCCTCAACAGGCCACTTTCATCGCCAGTTCATCGTGGAAATATTTGCAGTTTCTCCTGTATTACTATATCATAGTTGGTTCTGATTTCTGTTACAAATTATCTGGCGTTGTAAGGAGTTGGCAACGTTCATAAACATTTTTAGAACGTTTTCTCGTTTCCGTGGAGTCGTTTTTTGGCTCCTTTTTTCGCTGCTGACTGGTCCAGCGTGCAATCCGCTTTCTAAAACTGCACAAGTTGGTAACAGTGCGTGTTCTCAACGCGGATATGAACACGAATCGGTAACAACTTATTAATTGCATATTTTATTGAGAATCTAACTTATTGTGACAGTCAGACGTTTAAATCATTTCGCAGTTCAAATTTTTTTCACTATATGGATAATTAATATCCATAAGTATCGACCCTCTGTAGGTAGATTTTTTATAAATTATGATTTTTTATAATACACATACTATTTACTCGGTCCCATGCGTATTTTACACGTAGTAGATGAGGACTATCTACCTATTATTTATGAACAAAAAGCCTAATTTACTTATTGCTATTGTTATAGTTTTGAAAATGATTGCAACCATTGGCGACAGGGCCATAATACTAAAAAAAACGTCTTACTTGATGTTACATAGGCAGATAATTAGGCATAGAAGAGATTAGACCTAATCAATCTGAACTATCAATTCAGATAGCAATTCTTGCGAGTAAATTCCGAGGAACCAGCGGATAGCACGCGCCACAGACGGTCTCGCTAGATCGGACGCGATCAGATGCGTGCGCGCTCCTAACCGTACCACGCTCCCGATGTGGAGCCAACGGTACCGCTGATTCTAGATGCACATGTTCAATAGCGGCTGACACCTTCACCTACTTGTAAAATCTATAAAAACTCCAATCAATCCGGAAGAAGCTCCCTAGGTACTTAAGAACCTGCCTATATAGCCCACCTACTTATAAAATCGGTGTCAGTGAAGGTATACGCCAACAAAAGTTACCAATAAGGTGGCTACACAAAAGACGCCGGTGTATAATTTTCGTATTAAACTTCGCTTACCCAACACTGAATGACAAGATGCCTCTCGCGTGGCTACAACTTTCACTTTAAAGTTTTTTTGGGCACGCTATGAACAAGGTGATTCAGTACCTGTTTCTAGATGATGACATTAAAGCAGCGCGATGTCGTCAGAATGTTTTACAAATTTAAATAATTACTAACACCGGTGGGATGAAATTATTTCCGGGCTGCTACTTCCGATAAATGCTAAAAAGGTTGAAATAACAGAGCATATAGGTAAATCTGTCAATCCTGCTGAAATAGTATGCGTAGAAAATCAATGTTGACTAGAAAACGGCTATGTTAGGGGCGGTACTTGCATATTCGTTTGTCACGCAAGTATTACTTACTCGACAGCATAATGGAGTCGCCACCCTAGACATTGAGGTACGAGTTAATTTCTCTACATGATTTATTCATTCCGGAAAAACCGATGTACAACTTGAAGATGTGGCAGTTGGGGGTAAGGACCCCACGGATCGTAGTCCTAAAGAGGGTTGGTCAAGGTCTTTGTCGGTCGTGTGTGTTGATCAGTGTGGACTATAGTACTTTCAGTTATGGTCCGCCTTCATTCGCCGTCCCCCCAACTGTTGGATCTGTATGCTCCAGAGACAGAAGTGAAACTTGCATACTTAATACGCGGGTTGGCACAGAGCGGTATACCACTGGGAGGTGGCGCGTAGGTTTTGGACTGCCTAGAATAGCATACACCATATTGCTGGTGGGTTACCTGCGGTAGGTATTTTCAGGATTAGTCAGCAGTAGGTAACTCACCCAAAAACGTAGTATAAACATAGCGGAAAGGGGAACCGGATCTTTCTGCTGCGAAGGATCTCTCCGTGTAGGATACATGGAGCTCTATCCTCAAAACTTAGGGATGCTACACTTTGACCATTTGACAGCTCTGAGTTCAATTTCAAACCTTACGTATTTGAAAATTTGATTTGGTTTTGTTTTTTATACGACGGCAAATATGTTGCCAATACCCATTAAAGGGTTAATCCAAATCCCAATAAGTTGTTACCTAATCTACATAGTCAACATGAAGACTAAAAATGAACTTTCTACTATATTTTTGTTAGGTTTAATTATTAATAAACAGGAAAATGATTTGCATAGTTTTCTTGAGCGTCAATACATATTGATCTCTAAATTTCGATCAGTAGGTAACATGCGATTGGTCAGTTAAAGATCGGTATTGTATATTTGTTGTAAGTAGGTAGCTACTGAAATTATGTAATCAATTTTCATTTGTCAATTCTCCGTGTTAAGTATTCAAGTGGTTGAATGGATGACATAAGTTGAAGGAGTGCCGAATTGTCGTTATTCATCTGTTGCAGGCAGAATTTTTTGGCTAATATTATTGATGGAATTACGGTCCATTCATCCCTAGTTGTCTTATCTAGTAAACAACTTACTAACCTAAAAGTACCTATACTTTTTCTGTTGTAAATTGCTGTTTCCTTGATTAAAAATTAAGCAATTTACTAATCACTACGGACGGACTGCACAAATATGGACTCATTTATTTTGGGTATAGGCAAATATGGCAGTTTACAACAGAAAACGTGTACTTTTAGGTTAGAAAGTTGTTTACTAGATAAGACAACTAAGGATGAATGGACTTTTGGTGTATCCTTCGTAAACGAAAAACGCTTTATACTGTCGTGATTTGTTGTGCCCGTACATACTGCCAAAAACGCATATCAAAATACTGATATTATCGGCGATAAGAACCTATGCTGTATGATTATTGATTGTCATGCTATGTGGAAATTCTTGTCTGTGTCACATTCATCAGTACCTAAAACGATGGCGTTCAATAGGGTAATAATCTAATAATATTCTATAATATGAAATGGCCTTTATCAGCTTAAGACTTTGAAGCTTTCCGGGTTTTTACCTAAGTGTAATATGGACTGGACGTAGGTACCTACCTAATATCTTAAACCGTTTGCCTGTCTTAACTTCGAAGCTTTAAACGTCAAAGTCGCTTTCGCGAAATTTTACTCTTAGTCATCCTCAAAGTTGAATGAGACCAGCTCCGGTTTATAATTCAATTTCTCATTACACAACATTATCTTCAGATCTTACAACTTTCCTTGAATGTTTATTGAGTCGGAGCACGTTTATGAGTATATCGACTTTTGAGGAAAATGAATCGTAACTCTTAGTTAATCTGCGTTGGTTCTCTTAATTTATAGGTAATTTTAGGATTTTACATGATTATGTTTTTTTTTCTCTGATATTATAACGATATTTCATTTAGACACAAAGACTAACAAATCACATTAACTAGGGTTTTCTAAATTATTTAGCAGACAGCTTTATTTATGTCGTCGCGCGTCGTATGCCAAAGGAAATGTAAACATTTCTTGGGATAGTTGTAGTGGACGAGTGTGTGAGAAACTAGAGGCGGCGAGCACGCAACGCGCGGTTGCTATTGACCATTCCGATCGCAACAGCTTTCCTCGCTTTCGACACCCAGTTCACGTTTCAAGACTTTTAATTACTTGCAGAAACCTGTCACAAGTATCATAATAGTCCTCCATAGTGCCTATCTACTTGCCTTTTGTTTACAAACGGCGTGAAATGAGAAAGCGAAATAACCATGATGTAAGGTGGGCATGAGTTGCATATGCAAGAAGTTATGTTTGTGACGACATCATTCATTTTGACGACGAGGTATACTTTTTCTATTCGTAGATTGTCTAAAACGGTGAAATTCCGGAAATAGATTTATTTCATGAATAACTTACTATCGCGGTAGCTGAAACACATTTCATACGTTTGTAAAAATCCATACGATTTCTAGTTTGGCCTTAAGGCCCGGCCACGACATTCATAGACCGCCACGACGCTCCAACTCATGGATTCGTTCGGGTTATTCCCACCTGTTACCACCAACTTGACACCAGTGGTAACAACTGGGATTTTTTTCCCACCTGTTACCACTGGGAACAACTGGGAATTAAAATTCCCAACTGTTATCACCAAACTAATAGGTGGTACCTAACTACAGGGAAAATATTTTAGTGATAACTAGTGGAAAAAAAAATCCCAGTAGTTACCACCAAGTACTCTGGTGGTAACAGGTGGAAAAAAAATTTGACACCAACTTGATACCAGTGGTAACAACTGGTACCACTGGTATCAAGTTGGTGGTAACAGGTGGGAATAACCCATTCATTCGCCGCCGGTCTCCTTAGACCAATGTCGTGGCCGGGCCTTTAGATAAGAATGATATAAATAACATTAATAACAGAAACTAGGCAAATCGAAGATGGAAAAAATCTTAACAAAATAGTATATGTATTGTTATCTATAATGTAAAGGCCATAGTCGGATTTTCATAGTAAGTCAGCCTTTAAATCAACCAGACTCTAGTATTTTTTTGTGAGTACCTCTTATGGTGAAGAATATTTCTGCTGAGTATCAACGTCCTATCGGTGACAGTTTTTGACTTATGATTTTTTTTAGTTTTTTCTTTAATGTGTTGTATCTCAGGATGTATAAAAGCGAATTGCTTCAAATTTTGAAATAATGTTCTTTATTTAGATATGCATCGAATTTAAAAAAATGAATATTGATTGTCGTATAAAAAAAAGAAAAAAAAAGACCAAAAAATTTTTCATATTTTTTTTTGTGTACCTATGAAGTAGTGACACCTCTATTTTCTTTTTCTAATTATAGACCATACATTGGCCTACTAGTTGCCTAAGTATCAAAATTTTCCAAGCGGTACTTCTTACCAAAAATCGGCAATATGTGTGGTCAAGTTCTGCATTCAATCGGTGTTTTTCAATGTAGTATACAACAAACTCTTCATTTATATTTGAGTTTTCTTATCAGGTTATCTTATTTAAGAGTAAATGCTAATGACAACTTAATGTCATCATGATGCAAGCTGTTTATTTCATTATTAATCGGCCGTTTACCATTTCAACTAGCGTATCTCGATAATATTTAACTGCAATATATTATTTTTAATGAATATCTCATAAATAATATCGAATTACGCTAGTTAAAATAATAAACGGCCGATTAATAATGAAATAAACAGCTTGCATCATGATGACATTAAGTTGTCATTAGCATTTACTCTTAAATAAGATAACCTGATAAGAAAACTCAAATATAAATGAAGAGTTTGTATACTACATTGAAAAACACCGATTGAATGCAGAACTTGACCACACATATTGCCGGTTTTTGGTAAGAAGTACCGCTTGGAAAATTTTGATACTTAGGCAACTAGTAGGCCAATGTATGGTCTATAATTAGAAAAAGAAAATAGAGGTGTCACTACTTCATAGGTACACAAAAAAAAATATGAAAAATTTTTTGGTCTTTTTTTTTCTTTTTTTTATACGACAATCGATATTCATTTTTTTAAATTCGATGCATATCTAAATAAAGAACATTATTTCAAAATTTGAAGCAATTCGCTTTTATACATCCTGAGATACAACACATTAAAGAAAAAACTAAAAAAAATCATAAGTGAAAAACTGTCACCGATAGGACGTTGATACTCAGCAGAAATATTCTTCACCATAAGAGGTACTCATAAAAAAATAC
Source organism: Thaumatotibia leucotreta (assembly GCA_025490895.1). Taxonomy (NCBI): domain Eukaryota; kingdom Metazoa; phylum Arthropoda; class Insecta; order Lepidoptera; family Tortricidae; genus Thaumatotibia; species Thaumatotibia leucotreta. The sequence goes on from JALPQI010010970.1 coordinate 22,150, forward strand.
TAGAGTCTGGTTGATTTAAAGGCTGACTTACTATGAAAATCCGACTATGGCCTTTTGTAAGATTACCTAATACGCTATTGGCTTCCCACATTGTTTCATTCAACGCGTGTCCAATCCACGGCTGCGGCGTAGGTAATGTGCGACGTCTATTCTCATATTTTGGAAAGTGAAGGTTTTTATTTACATGACTAAAACGAATAGTGAAAAGAACGTTAATAAGCGTTTAAACGCCGTGAATTTTGGTGTCGAAATCTATTGTTTTGACACGGTGTGAGATGAATACCTATACTAATGTTCACCTTCCTACCTAGGTAGGTACTCGAAAACTTTTGTTGCTTCTCAAAGTTGTCATTAAGTTAATAGGTCTGATACAATGCTTCCGAGAAAGTTGTCGTTTTTAGGGTTCCGTAGTAAACTATCAGTAGGAACCCTTATAGTTTCGCCATGTCCGTCTGTCTGTCCGCAGCATAGATCAGTGATCGTTCGTACTAGATTAGAACATTAAAATTTCGTATAGATTTTACGTGTAGGGGAGGCACCTGAAAGATTTTTTTCCATATTTTAAAATGGAAAAAAATCTTTCGGGTGCCTCCCCTACACGTAAACTTGGGGGATGTTTTTTTTATTTACTGCAATCCTTTATTGTAGGGTCGTTGAATTGGTTTTTAAAAAGTAATAAGGGTCGCAAAAGAAAGTGTTTTCTGAAGTCAATATTTTCGGAGATAACCGCTCCAGAATAAAAAAATTGTACCCGACCCCCTCTAACGATTCGTGGGTCCGAAAAACATGAAAAAAGTCATGGCTTATAGAATACTTTAAAAGACTATTTCGAACTTAATTGGCCCAGCCGTTTTTAGAGTTCCGTAGTAAATAATGAACCCTTATAGTTTCGCCATGTCCGTTTGGCCGTCTGTCCGTCTGTCCGCAGCTTTGCTCAGTGGGCGTTAGTACTAGAAATTAATCATGCCGACAAAGTGGTAGAATAAAAACTGGAAAAACAATTTTTATTCGGGTAGGTACCTCCCCAACTGGTGAAGTGGGGATGATTTTTTTAATTTGCTGTAATCCTATAATGTGGGATATCGTTGAATAGTTCTATTATAAAGAATAAAGGTCTTGAAATAAAGTTTTTTTTCTAAAGTCATTATTTTGGGAAGTAACCGCTCCAGAATTTAAAAAAATTGCCCCCCTTTTGTCTTGGCCGGCTCTTATTATTTTTACTCAAATCCTAGTCTGCGATATTATTGAATAGGTCTTTTAAAAGAATAAGAGTCCCAAAAAATATTTTTTCAGCCCATATTTACGGAGACTACTAAGTACCTACGGAACTCTACACTGAGCATGGCCCGACAAGCTCTTAGCCGGTTTTTAAGGTTTAATGTTCGTTTTTTAACATTACAAAAGGTGAACTATCAAGATTAAAATGTAGATTTATTAACAGGATAGGAACCTAACTAAAAAAATATTACATAAGTTTGTTAAGGTGCGTATTCATTACGAAAGTAAAATATTGTAAATAATCGTATCACATGATTTACATTTCAGTGTATTATTTATACAAATACATGTTACTCGCATATTTTCTTCCTATTAAAAAAAAAACGCCGTAGTAATTATTAATTAAACGTGGATACGCTTTAATTGTGATGAGTTAAATATACAGAGAAATCGTTATGTTATGGTCAATAACCTTATTTCTTCTGATACGATTAGTAACATACAGTTAAGTATAAATAAACCTATTCAATTGTGTTTCTTGATACTGGAAGCCGTGTATTCGTTCTGGCAGTCTAAGTAATAATCTGTGTCACTGAATAACTTCGTTAGGTACAGGCAGTCATCATAATAATATACTTATTTAGTAACCGAGCCATTTGGCATCTTTTTCAGATAGTGTTTGACTGTCCGTAATGTATCAAACTTCGGTAGCCCATGCATCTTATGATAGTAGATACATACAATTATGTATCGTAGAGGCGCCAATTCCTGACACAGGCCCAATAATGGACAATAGCAAATTAGGTCTTGACATGTCGATAATTGGTGTGTTTACCATAAATACATTAGGTACACTTAGCAATGTATTTATACCGTTAGTATAATTATAATCTAAGGAAAACATTTTTTGTTTGCTGGTCGAAGCATACATTTTGTGTCTATTCGGAGATTTCGGGGTACATTCTTTTTTAACTTGAATCGCATGATTTTAAATAAATATTGTAGAGCTTATAGTTTAAGATACTATTAATTAGTGGTTATTTTATAGCGAATTCAAATTTAAACAATTAATCAAATGTTAATTTTAAAACTATAACCAACTATCAGGGTTTATAATTTTAACAATTTTATTGTGCTTAATTTTAAGCACTAGACACATGCACAGATTCGTAGGTAGGTACAACAATAGGTACTCATATGATGCTTCAAAATTCTATAGTTTTCCAAGTCACAGAAATCATTTTCATCAATCACATATTAATTAATAATTCATCATCACAGGTATCAATCACATCACACCTCAAATTTGATAACAATACAGATCACGTGCTCACTCAAGTGATGCGTTCAGTCCCGTTAAACTTTCACAGTCGCCAATGCACACACTGTCCAGTCAAAAACACGGCTTACCTTTATCTGGTTCCGGTACTGGCAATCACTGAATCACTATACACTATGTCTTCCACGAGGTAGCTTATCACCGGTGAAAGTGCGTGTTGCTCGAACGCGAGTTTGACTTGCAATGAGTGTTGCGCCTTGAACTTCACTATATATATAGGGTGACCCAGATACGGTGGCGGCGACTAACTGTGCTAGTCCATCTGTCCGTGTGTCCAACCTGTTCATCCCGTTGGCTGGACTCGGACCTTCCCAAGGACACCTATTCACCTGCGCGAGCGCTCCCGAAAAGCCCGTAGCCGGGCGACCGTTAAAAAAACAATGCTAACGCCTTTCCCGCGCTTCGAGCGGCCATATCAACATACCAAACATTCCCAACGGTTGCCTGAGGTTAACTTAATCTTCAATCAGGACTTTAACCGGCAACTCAATTAGGTAGGTGACTAAAATTAGGAACACCGTACCTATACCAATACCTAATCAGGTTTTCGTGGTATTACTTGGGAAACATATTGTTATTGTTTTATCGTATAAAAAAAAACATAAAACACAGGATATACACATAAAACACAAAAGACACAAATAAAAGCTTTAACCTAAAATAACATAAAACTAGCTAAGACTACAACTAAATAACCTAACTATATCTTATAAAGTATTTTCGTCCTTAAACTCGATATTAAGAGTTCATATCAAAGATCAATATATTTGTTAAAGCTCTTTGGGAAACACGTGTTTTGATTCAAACTGATAACTTCCTATTACGCTTTTATATTTTTTTTTTACAATGCATCTGCTCAGAAAGTGCTCTTTTTAAGGGTAAGCTTATGCACAGAATGTGATACTTGCCTGGTTGGTACTGCCGAGATAACTAGTCTGATTTAACTCGCATAATGCATTGTAAAATTATGTATGATACATATGTCGAAATGTAGGTTTTTTCACTCGTGTCGGTTTTAAAGCACTCGCTTCGCTCGTTAGTCACCGACCCTCGTCCTGAAAAAAGCCTACTTAGCACACTTGTATCATAAATAGTTATTTATTTGTGATTCGTTAAGTTATTTCGTTATTATGTGGATTGTGAGATGTGCATGTTCAATTCTCATATATATATTTCGATTGTTACAGGTATTTTCCGCTGCCAGGTAACCTATAAACCACAGGTACATATTTATCGACTAGAGGAAGCGTAAGTATCTAGGTAACAAGCCAAGTATCGTTGGTAAGTTCACAAATGTTATTGATTTTTTCGTTAGGTTTATATATTAAAATGTTTACTCCTAGCGGCTTCTTTGAAACACTATGTGAGTGAAACTATTGGCACTTAGTTATTTAACTAATTAGGTATCTGAATTAATTTGAATTGATACCAGCGTAATTCGTAATACATACATGATAAAAAAGCGTAAAATCCCAGTTATATATCTACTTCGATACGTTCGTGTTAAGATAAAACAGTATATCGTCGTAATTGTTGGTTTTTGCGATTCACCTATTGTAAAAGGAAGTTACGTGATCCAGAGGCCGGTAATACTAATGGTCATATTACCGGAGCGGTCGTAATGTTCGTGCATTATAGTTGTTTCTGGGTGTAGACGGTGATAGACAGTTTGACCCGTACAGATATTTTAAGAGTAGAAATTTTATTTCTTTTTACAGTCTTTTAAATTACTTAAGTATACGTAGACTTGCCAGGGCCGTTTAATAACTCCTTATAAAATCGATTTATAAAAGCTTTTTTTTTGTAAATGGCATTAACACTGGCTAGCACGATCATTCAACTGAAAACTGTCAAAAATTTTAGAAAAAAAACAAAGTTATGTGACTTTAATCGTTACTTAACTGTGATCACCTACGCATTTTTGAGAACTAAGGGAACATCTGGTGCTTAATAATTTTTATAAAGAGTTGCCAGTGGATTTTTTTGAAACGTTTTGTCACTGTGGACAAAACTTGGGTTCACCATTACATGCCAGAGTCAAAACAATGGATGGCTGCTGGTGAACGTGCCCCAAAGAAGGCAAATACTGTTTTATCGGCTGGGAAGGTAATGGGGACAGTTTTTTGGGTCGGCGAGGGAATCATCATGATTGACTTCTTAAAAAAGGGGAAGACCATCTAGAGGTGTGCGCCGGCACAGAAATCACCGGCGGCGGCGCGCCGCAAAATTATGCCGGCGTGGCGGCGCCACGCCGGCGTCAAGGTCAAATTATTACCCTGTACGTTCATACACATAAGGGTGAGAAGGTATTAAAAACCTAGATATTGTTTAGGACAAGTTTATTATTAAAAAAATAAACACGAAACAAAGTTATAGATTGCATTTTATGCGGCATGTACGAAAATTATTTTATTAACTCGCACAGCGGCCCTACCGCTAAAAACGCGGTAGTAGGCCTGGGTCGAGTCATCTACAGATTCCCAATACTACAGATAAGAGATAATACTTCAGATATTGTCAATAGTATGCGTTCCTGATTGTACATATTCCCAATAATACGAATTTTAAATGCTATAAATATACCCAACACTACAGATTCCCAATACTATAGGTTCCCAATACTACGAATTCCCAATAGGTACTGCAGATTTCAAATACTACAGATACCCAGCTTTACAACCTCTTTATAGTACCATCATCGCCCACACTGCTAGTCATACATCGGTGTATACGATATTTTTTTTATATAAAATCTATTTTTGTATATTTTGCTTTGTTTGACGTTATTATTACAAGCCTACAAAAACTGCAAGCCAAATTTTAAATGCGTGTAATATACTCTTAAATAAATATTTCGTATTCTGTCCAAAAAGAGGAAACATACCGACATGAGAAATACCTTTCTTAAAATGCTTATGAAAAAAAAAAAATTCTGTCTATTTTTGGAGGAGGAAACAGGGATCACAAAACCATGTTTTCGCCAATTTTACGTAGGTATTATGAGGCGAAGCTGCAGTTGTCTATTTCTAAGCCGTGCAAAGCGACAGCAAATTTTGTCAAATGCCAATTTTGTAAAAAGCTTCCACCGTTCCTCTAAAAATATCTTATTCAAGAAGCACAAAAATCATCAACTGCAAACACTGAAATTAATAGAATCAGTTTATAGACAGTCATTAAACCTCCTATGGTGGCCTAACGTAAATAATGAAAAAACATCCATCATCATCATCAGCCTATCGCAGTCCACTTCTGGACATAGGCCTCTCCAATTTCACGCCACCGTTTTCGATCTTTGGCTGCTCGCATCCCAGCTCCTGCCAGCCATCCTGCGCAAATCGTCGCTGCACCTTGCCTGAGGGCGTCCTACACTACGCTTGCCGAGACGCGATCTGCACTCAAGAACTTTGTGGGGCAATTCAGTAGATGTCGAAAGAGCATTTATAGTTCAAAAAAAATGTGTTCGGGCAATTATGTTGGCTTGGGTGGATGACCACTGTCAGCCGCTTTTTAAAAAATTAAAAATACTAACACTACCATGTATGTTCATCAAAAAAGCATGCTTACTTGTTAAAACCCACCCAGATCTGTTCAAAATGAGATCTGAATTCTTCACAAGTCAAAGAATGCAATATCAAAACCTTTTGCACCATCCTAGACTAGATGTCAATCGGATGTATACAAACGAAATTCCTATAATATGTGTATAGTTCTGTACAATAGCTTGCCTAACGGAATAAAATGTTTAAATGGCTCGAAATATAAAAACGCTTTAACAAGCTTTCTGTTAGAAAACTGTTTTTTTAGCGTTAAGGAATATCAAAATTTTACCGCTCAGCAACAAACCTAATTATTAATGAAATAAATGTAATAATAATTCCTAATAGTTCTTAATTTCTGTAATTGTAATAAATAATTATTATCGTAGTTTAATAATGTATCAGTTTGGCCATGCTGCATGCCATGCAATTGCAGCTATTTGTATACCATATTACATGGTAAAACATAGTGAAACCGTCATTGTACTGAAGATCTGTAATTACCTATGTTTAACAAATAAATTATTTTGATTTGATTTGAACTCGTTTAGCCAGTCGGTTCTAAGGATAATATGGCCAGCCCACTGCCACTTCAGCTTGCTAACACGGTGGGCTAAGTTGATCACTTTGGTTCTCTGCCGGATAACCTCATTTCTGATTCGATCCCGCAAAGAGACGCCGAGCATTGCCCTTTCCATAGCTCTTTGAGCGACCTTGAACTTGTGGACCAGCCGTACCGTCAGTGTCCACGTTTCGGCTCCGTACGTCATGACGGGTAGGAAGCACTGATTGAAGACTTTTGTCTTCAGACACTGTGGGAGCGACGATGTGAGGAATATAATATAATGAAAAAACACACAGCTAGTAATACCTTGGATTATAAGCCTAAAAGCGATTCAATAAGACCTACGTTACGACTTACAAGCAAGTGAGTTGAAAAAAGCATTACAGTTAGGATCGAATCAGTAGACGTGAAATCTAGAGAATATGGAATCTGTTGGTGTTGACATAGGAATCAATCGGTAATATTGAAAATCTGTAGACATGGGAAACCGTAATGTTGGAATATTAAAGTATTGGGATTCTGTAGGTTTGTAAATCTGTAGTATTGGGAATGTGTAAACGGAATTCTGTAAAAGAAATTTGTACAATTGGAAAGAATTCTGCCCAAGTAGTGTATTTGTTTCGTAGGTGCGTATCAATATCTGAAAATCTGCAATCCAGAAATGCTGCGGTTCCCTCTGACCGAAAAGATTGTATGAGACAATCTTTTCGGTCAGAGGGAACCGCTTGTCGATATTCGCAAGCATAATATATTGTTGTTTAATGTCAATATGATCAGCGTAGCGCGTAATTTAAATAATTTTATTCCGTAAAATTTTTGTCGCGGCGTGAATTTTGAAAACCTCGGCGGCGGCGGCGGCGTGGGTCACGCGGCGCGGCGCCGCCGCGCCGGCGTGGCGCACACCTCTAAGACCATCATAGCCCGTTATTACGTAGATTTATTAGACCGTTTTAAAGTCGAATTGTTGGAAAATGATCTCCGACAAAAGTCCTCTTTCACCAAAACAACGCAACGCCCCAGTGCACACCTCAACTATTGCAATGGCAAAAATCCATGAATTAGGCTTCGAACTGGTACCTCATGCTCCGTATTCACCGGACTTAGCTCCGTGTGATTATTACCTATTCCCAAATTTGAAAAGATGGCTCGGAGGACAAAATTTTTTGACAAATGAAGACTGTAAATGTTGCGGACTCTATTTTGATAAACCTCTTTAGCTTTAGTATTTTATAATATTTTTACTTTTAAAATTTGACAATGTCACTCATTGATATGTACTGAAAATAAAATGTGTCAAACGTAAGAAAATAATGTTTTATATATAAAAATAACGAACATAACTTAAATATTGCTACCGATAGCCTTCTGCGTCGGTAACAGTAAACTTATCTAACATAGTAACATATAGCCCTCGTATTGCCGCAGAATAATTAGCGTAGAAAAGTGGTAGACTTCATATTATAAATCTAAAATTTACGAACATTACTCCTAGTCACAATCAGTTCCAGTTTCTTTTATATGAAAGCTAGACTTGACCGAAAAAAGCGTTTTCTCAGATAGTACGGAACGGAAAACAAAAGCCCCCGACCCCAGCCAATGCCAGTGGGTCACAGGCTGTTCCCACGGCAAGCTATCATTTCACACCCATCATTTCTTATATGCAGCAAGTGTGGACAATTACTAGTTATACGTATAGTTGCTCATAGTTAACACGGTGAGCACGGTAAGCTAGACTCATTGTATGGATCTACAAGTTGTAATATAGTTACTATAGGTTAACGGTTCTGAGTTTTGGTAAGTTATGGATGTTATGATGATGTCTAAAACACCTCGGATGTCAAACTCAACCATTAAACATATGACTTCAAGACCTACAACGCCATGTAGGTACCAACTTGAGTTCTAGGAGAACCAGAACAAAAGGCAAAAAATTAAGTAATCACATGTTTCGAGAATGCTATAAAGCCAAAAAAGTACATACCTATCCGTTCATGACTTTACTAAAAATCAGGTTTTATGTAGAACTTCGCTCACTAAATAAAATAACAAAAGAAGATTATGGAATCTGGCATCTGGCACAATTTATGCAAACAAGAAATTTGAATCGGAAATCGGAAAATAAATCCGTCTAGGAATTGGATTGATTGACTGATCCCTAAAGTGTCAATATAAGTTGCATTCTCCAAATGCGATGCTACTGCTCCACCAGTTTTGTTTTCAAACTAAGTCACCGTGAATACTGCCTTTATTGTCTCAAATGGGTGAAAGTTCGGGGTAATGCGTGCCGACAAAGCTCGTGATTCGCGTAATAGCATGCAAATCTATCGTAATTCCAGCTAATACAACATGCTTGTCTGTAATAAGCTTCTCTTTCGCAGATTTCTCATCGTCGGCGTCGGTGGATGTGTGACTGTGAGAAGTTATCGGACTGTGCACGCAATAATATAAAACTGTGAGTATGTCATAGGTATATACAATCATTGATACGTACTTTACTTACCACTTTTTGTATGGTATTTTGGATTCTCATTCGTTTTACGTTGATATAACTACTTCTGGATATGAATTCCCAGTGCGAAGAATATTTAAAAATATTCTTATTTTATTTAAAACTTTATACTAAGAATTGATGCAAAATAAGTTGAAAAAATAAAAGGTTCAAAACAAATTTGGTTTAATTTACACATCCTTACCCTAACTAGGTCACTTTCAGTCGTTAATAAAATAATGTTTGCATATATCGCCTTTTAAACAGAACCGCAAAGGAAAGTCATTCCAAAGATAAAGATACAAGGAAACAAAAATACTTTCGCTACAACCGAAATACGTAATATTGTAGTTGTACATAATGAAAGGAAAAAAAGAACTCGCATAATTTAAAACCGAACGTATTATGTGTCGGCAAGTACGACCTTATTCTGATGACATAGATTACATTAATGCGTGCGCGCAAGATTGTGATGAGATGTTTTGAAAAATCCATCGAGACCGGCGTAGGTACCTACGTAAAGGTAACCACGAGTAGCGTATCAAACTTAATGAGTCATATTCATATCACTTTCTTTCGGGGTTTTCCGTCTAGCACCAAAATACCTACTAATTTATACAATTACTTGGCACTGTTGTTAGACACGACAATGAAACCTGCTGTACCTCTTTGTGTTTAGACATTGTCGGCAATTGAAAGCAACGAGTGCAATAAAATGTATTGTTGTGTAGAACAAATATTTTAATGTTATGGATTAACGTAAAAGTGGGCTTTTCTTTGGCAAAATTATGTTCTTAACAAATTTACGAAGGCCGGAGAAACCAGACAAGAACAATACTTTTTTGTTGATATGTAAGATAAGTATTATTTTCCTTTACGTTCTGTAAGGCTAATGAGACACGAATCACTATATATTTTATGATTCTCATAAGTGAACAAGAGGGGCAATGCACTATCAATACAATGATATATAAGTTAAGGTCCTAATTTATTAGTTGCAGATATTTTAATACATGATACTTTACATTAAAATAATTAACTTTAAATATAAATTAAGTAATCTTTTCATGTAATTTTTTTGATTTCATTTTCCTAACAAAAAAAAAATTATAATTTCGTCTAAAAAAAATCATCATGCGTGCATTATCACAGGTCACAATAACACTGTCTGTCATGTCATCAAACGACACAATCCAACGGATAATAACATGACATTGACAATCAAGTATTTAATTTATCGACGAGAAGTGGCCAGTTCCAGTTAAGTGGTACAGTCGCCATCAGATATATAGTAGCGGTCGAGGTCCCCAAATAAATCGGAGCAACGTAAAATTTCAATAAATTCGTTACATGAGAAAAGGGTAATGATTTGGGAGCGTGTTATTGGTCATAAATTTAGGGGCAGTCACTTTTCAATAAATTCGTAACGTACAAGTAGGTAAAGATATCGGAACGATCATGACTCAAAGATATCGAAGCAGCCAGGATGATCATAAAGATCGGAACATTTATAGGAAATACACCTTAAGTCTGCGTCACATAGTTTATTTTAATTTGTTACTATGTTGTCACTACTACTACTTTAAGTTGTAAATGTCAAAGATGATTTTGACGGCACTGTTGTGGGTGAGTAAATGAGTTTCCTAGATAAAAGAGAAGTTTTCAAACATCATTATCGAAAAATGCATAAATTCAATTTTGATTTTTTATTGATGTAATCATATTAATATGGGATAAGTAAATAAAATCGTAAAGCTAGGAAATGATTTATTTGAACGAAACTAAAAAAGTATAAAGGGTGAACAAAATACCTAAAAGTCATTTGCGGATCCTATTTTACCTCGGTGACAAGTCCGAGAATTGTAAATTGACTGTTTCTCCCAGACGGGCCGTGTGGTCGTTTGTGTTTCAAATATATTGCAAGAACTTTTAGCAATCAACAATAAATACCGTCTTTTAAGCGAAGCAAAATTATATATTGTCACAAAAATACGACACTTGTAGCGAAATTCCAACATAGGTCGAACCTCATATCAAGAATTTACGAAAATCGTTCTAAACCTTGTGACAATTGTAACGACTTTCCGAAAGTAAAATAGTAAATTACGATACAAGTGCGAAAAAAATTAAGTGGAGTGGAACGACTGGAGATAAATTAAAGCACGACCGAAGGGAGTGCTTTAAATCTACACGAGTTACGAATTTCCTTTTCGCACGTGTATTATTAGTGATAATTGTATGTTGGTGGCAAACAAGCACACGGACCGTCCGATAGTAAGCGGTAGACGTAGCCTGCGGAGGCTTGACATCAGTAACAGTGATACTATAGATATATGATATTATATATATATATATATATGTGTATGCTATTGTTGCTTTACTAAAATACAGGGTGGCTCATTAAAATCTGTCAGTATGGGAATGTCTGAAACTATCGGATATACGAAAATATGTTCTTAGGAAACATGTCATCGATTTTAATAAACAGAAAAACTGCATTAATATATTTGAAAAAAAAACTACCCAGAAGGGGAATCGAATCCGGTTGTTTTGAAAAAATAAACTTATCTGCACCATTTCTATTCGGATATCCATTGTGCAGGCCTTAAGAAGTAAATATGTAGTAGTATTTGTTTTTAGGAATCATATCCCCTAAGAAGCATGAAGTCTAAAATTAATAAAATACATTGTTTTCACATATTCAACACGTTTTTTTCTAATGTAAAATCGATGATAGATAATTAATTATGGTCCCTAAAAACAAATACTACTTAGTATGTCTTATAGTTTCAGAATTTTTCTTTCAAAAAAATAAGTTTTAAGACAAAATATTATTAAATGACGTACTGACATTTCTATTACTCCCTAGGGAATTTCACTTTTCTATTACTCCCGCTATGCATGCAAGCAATGGCGCGCTTAGACAGCAAGTGTAATAAAAAGGTGACATTAACCGGCCCCCAAGATCGCCTGATTTGACAGCTCCTGATTTTTTTTCTATGGGGTTATTTAAAAGGATTTGTCTTTTCTAATTGGCCAACGAACCTTTAGCAATTAAAACAAAATACTCGAACCACGATCACTGAAATAACGCCGGAAATGTGTGAAAAAGTGATGAAAAATGCGATGAAAAGGGTTGGCATCTGCGATGCTACTGGAGGTGGATATTTGTCTGATTATTTTCCATGTGTAATTGCCGACCCAAAATAATTTTATTTAACTAGTGATACTTTATATTTTTTGTGTTATGTATGGAATAAAATTTCAAAAATAAAGTGTACATATCTTATTTGGCCACCCTGTATGACTATGAATATATTCTAGATTGACTTATACACTGTTGTGTCAACAGTACTTTCAAATCCCATTGTAATCGCTGTTTAATAATACCTACTTCAATATAATTATTACTCGAACTATTTATTGCGCCACCGCCGAGTACCCGACATCTTCTCACGAAATGTAGGTTTGCTCCTTGTTCTACCTTTGCCAATTTAGGCAATACGTCAAAACAGCGGTTAACTAGATAACTCATTTTAATGATTTAGGCATAAATTTTAATATCTGTCCAATTTGCGAAAGAGACAGAAATATATTTGTCACGATGACAAATGTCTACTCTTTTCGAAGAACGTCACATCAAACCACTCTGTTCTAAATTCAAATTATTGACAACCTATTCAAGACTTGTGGCTGACCATAAAGAATTTAAAGCGATGTGTATATGACACTAAGGTATATTTTCCATAAATGTTGAGATATTTACGACCACCCAGACTTCTCAGATATTTCTGATTATATCTGTGTTCCGATATTTTTGCCTAATTATACGTTACGAATTAATTGAAAAGTGGTTGCTCCTAAATTTGTGACGAATTACATGCCTCTAATTATTGTCCTTTTCTCACGTAACGAATTTATTGAAATTTTACGTTACTCCGATTTATTTGGGGACCTCGACCGCTACTATATATCTGATGGCGACTGTACGTAAAAGAGGTACTAGAATCTGTTCAATGAGTTTTCATTTAATAATCACATAAACAGGGTGTTTTTACGTAGGAAATTTGTTTTTCCGTTTTCTCCAAAAAAACATCGTAAAAGCTATAATGTTTCACGGTTTAATATACTCCAGAGACCGAGTACTATCAGCTGTAAAAGTATCTGCATCTAATAAATTAGGACCTTATATAACTTCTAGACAAATAGACCTACCTACCTATACGTTAACTGAACTGAGGACAGTTGTTAACGACATCAGACAAGGGATTTTTACCTTGCAACGACAGTCATTTTTTTCACACCACCTATTCGAATACAGGTATTTTCATTTTCACCCATGCTAGGAAGGAAGAAAGTTTCTGTAAAAGGGCTTTCTATTGCCAGCCTAAAAATAATGAAATATGAAAATAAACAGTACGTTCATAATCGGTTACGATTTGTTTAGAATCGAGTGTTACCGCAATTTTTGAGTTATTTATGATTAATCGAAAAAATAAAACAACACAACACAAATAAATCTTAAAATTAGTACAAAAGCTAACTTATAGCTGGGCTGGTTATCTTTATACAGTGTGTTACCATGATCCAGGTTTTTACGAAAATGGGTAATAAGCATAGTAATGGAAGGCAATCGTTTTCAAGTATTCAAAGTTGACAAATATTTAAATTAACTGTAAAATTAAATTATCAATATTGGATATATATTGTATGTTTTCACATTTACTTCTGTACAATTAATTTTATTTTCTTCGAACGATCGTGTCCTGCTTACTTATCAAATCTGCGCTTCATTTTGAAGTACATTGCTTCTCACCGAACTTTTCTTAGAAAATTAAAAATGCTCAAAATGTTCTTTTTTAATCAATTAATGTTCACGGTTTGCTTAAAAATGGGCATCTCAATCCACACACACTGTAGAGGAGAGCTAGGGACGGAACGAAGGACGGGATTGTAAGTATAATTACCGAAGAAGCAATGGTAAGTAAATATGGAAAACGGAACTCCTCGAAGTTCTCACCTCGTTCAATAAATGGTGCTTGTTATAGGTATATTGATGGCAATATTGAAAATGTTGTCTGTTTTATATGTATGTATAATGTTCTTATTGTCTAGTCAAATTTTATTTAATTCAATATTATCAGTAGCAAACTTTGTGAAACGCTAAAAAATTGTCCATAAGTTACTTGGAATAAGTTTGTATCAGATTTAATAAAACAAAGTTAAAGGTGGATTTAGACCAAACGAGCATTTGCTGATTCTATCCCCAACTCTACGAAATCAACGAATTTCGAGGAATAATTTTTTGTGTAAAGAAATAATTAGGTAAAGGTGCCTTTAGGCAACAGTTGAAATATCTACATCTACTTCTGTTTGGTCACCCACCGCTATCGTATACGATAAGCGATAAGTATCTAATAAATGTGTGAGAATAACAGATTCGAACGAAAAGTCACGTGATTATGATGTATGAAAACGATTGCAGATTGGCATGTTGGTTAGGTCTGCAGACATCTGTAACGACTGTAACCAATGCTCGGCGAGGGTGCGCTGTTTTGATACTAATTTAATGAACTTTTTAATGAGATACCTACTTAAACTACATTCAGGGAGCGCGGAGCGCTAAGATTAACATTACATAGATTCTATTGATGTTCTGATTACACTCGTGCACGAAAATGTGTAGCCAAACAACAAAAATATCCGAAACCTTTTCTAGGAGCCACTATTTGTAACTATTAGGTACTTAAAATTAAATAGCTCCAATAAATTCCTCTCAAAGTCATATGAACCTCATCAGTCATAACTATCAGATAATTCGTTGCTCAAGCGTCGAATAATTTTTGTGATGGGTATCTTAAAATCGAACTAGTAAGGTTTGAAATAGCGTAACCAGTAAGGTTTTAATATGGGTGGACCAACGTCAACGAACTATACGTTCGACCCTGGAAGGACCGATAACTTTCTTGAGTTGCGTTGAAAAGAAAGTGACTTAGGGACTCATTAAACGTGTTGGCCTCCCGCTGGGAGAGGTGTTTCATTCACCCGTCGCTGTCAATTGGTGTATGGTTTATACAGAGTTAGAAATTAATCACGACATTTGTGACCTCACACGTAGATAGCTTAGCCCTTGCAGACCTTGCATTAGAATATTTGAAGATATATTCGGAAGTATAATAATGGAAGGTTTATTTTACTTCAGTATATTTGTAGTACAGCACGAGCTATGCTGTACTGTACCTATATAGTTAGGTATATGATGCACATTCGGAAATAAAAATGATGACTTGTTTTACTTTTTTGGTGCAGATTAATGAAAATTAACCATCGTCTTTTGCTATTACAGCATTTCAACCTTACCTTATTTCTTTTGTATACTGTCCTTAAGCATTTTGAACTACACTCGGCGTCAAAAAAATCGCACATCTCGGAAATTTTGTTTTGAACGAATATAGCTCATATATTATTTGTTGCACCCTAACAATATTATTATCATTTGCAAGCGCAATTAATGACCTTTAAAATGGAGTATTGTTTGTTATCGTAAAAATAATGATCTCCGGAAAATTTGCGTTTGAAATCAAAAGTTCCGTAGCACGCTTTTAACAGGTCACTAATTGCGGCCCCAAGGATGGGTGTAAAAGAGGGGGTAATGGTCAGTTATGGGTCATTCAGTATCCAGGCGTCACTGAGGACACACCTAAACAGCTACAGCAAGAAAAAACCTTCGGAAAATGGACACCACACCGGAAGAAGCAGCTCAAGTGATTGCACTTCTCCAATCGGGACTACGACAGGCAGAAGTTGCTCGGCATCTGAACATCAGTCGTTTTCGAGTGCGACGAGTGTTACAGCATTTCGAGGAGACTGGCGGCTACATCAGGAGGCGTGGTTTCGGGAGACGACGCTGTACTTCCCGTCAAGACGACCGGTATATCGTGACGACCTCTTTGAGAAATCGTATTTCCAACGCTGTTGAGCTCCAGCAACAGCTTCGAGCAACTCGCAGAACGTCGGTGAGCGTCTCGACGATTAGAAGACGACTACGAGAGAGGAATTTGATGCCCCACCGAGCCACTACGGGCCCCCAACTGACTGCACAGCACCGGGCTGCCAGAAGAGGATTTCGCGCTTCACACGAGAATTGGACGTTCGCCCAATGGAGCAAGGTCCTCTTTTCTGACGAGACGAGGGTGTGCCTTTACACCAACGATAGGCGCAGGAGGGTATACAGAAGACCTGGGGAGCGGTACACAGAAGCCTGCACCGTAGAAACCGTCGGCTACGGAGGTGGATCCTGCATGTTCTGGGGCGGCATTTCTGTCGACGGGAAGACCGAACTTCTCTGCGTTTCCCGGACTGGTGGTGGCCGTGGCCAGGGATCCCTGAATGCTCAGCGTTACGTAGCGGAGATCCTGGATCAACATGTGGTCCCTTATGCTGATGTTGTTGGACGTGGCTTCCAGTTTATGCACGACAACGCCCGCAGCCATACAGCGCAAATTGTCAAGGACTACCTGCATGCTGCTGGTATCACCGTTATGGAGTGGCCAGCAAGGAGTCCTGACTTGAATCCCATCGAACACCTTTGGGATCAGCTGAAAAGGCGGGTACGGTCGCGTGATCCTGCTCCTGTCACTCTCGATGAGCTTCATGATGCCGTCATCGAGGAGTGGAACAACATCCCTCAAGAGAGCATCGTCACACTCATCAGGTCCATGAGTGACCGCTTGGCAGATCTTCGGAGGGCCAGAGGAGGCAACACTAGGTTTTAAGTTTAGTTTTAAGCTTTATTTTTTGTTATTGTTATGCTTTAAAATTTTGTAATTTTTGTGTAAATAAACGATTTTCCTTTTTCCTGGCAAATTTTCTTTTTTTTCGTACTGAGGTTGATCGTAAATTTTAATTTTCTGATGGAGGGTTTTATTACCTTTAAAATGAGACCCCACAGTCATACCTTGTCATACACAATATAGGGTTTATGATCCCTCGAAAGGAGAATTTAAAAAGGTGCGATTTTTTTGACGCCGAGTGTAGGTATTGTAACTCGAAAGCATATTTATTGAGTTGGATTTGTTTCAATGCCAATCTCCTGCAGGAAGTACCTACATAATAATATTGACAGACGAAGTGAAATTCCATCTCAATACGAGTAGGTAGAATAGATGTTTCAGCTTCTCTGCGCGTCTGGACATATGTATCTACATACATATTTGTGGTACTTGTTTGGGACGTGACATTCTGGTTAACAATATTAGGTATAACGATTTAAAGTGAAAATAACCCGCGCTTGCCAATGTTCTTCGCTGGTGGTATGGGGTTATTCTCGATTTACCAGATTCTTATGAACACAAAACCTACCTTCGCAATTACAATAAAATTGAACCGTGCAAAAACATGCAACTAGGCTAAAAGCGCTGTGAATCTGTTTTCAAACCGTAGCTCGTAGGTGCAAGCAGTTGTGATTGTCAGCCTCCGTAGCCTAGTTGGTAGTGACCCTGCCTACGAAGCTGGAGGTTCCGGGTTCGAATCCCGGCGAGGGCATTATTTGTGTATTTATTTATCACAAATATTTGTTCCTTGGTCATGGCTGTCTATGTATTTAAGTATCTATATGTATCTATCTATTATATATATCGTCGCCTAGTACCCACATCACAAGCCTTAATTGAGCTTACCGTGGGACTAGGTTGATTTGTGTAAGATGTCCCAAGATATTTATTTATTTATTTATTTATTTATAATAGTTGCAAAGGTTCTATAGTAACAAAGCTAAAAAGTGGTCCTGTAAGGATTAGATAATAACCGTGCCTCGGGGATAATTTAGTGGTTGGACAAAAGGCAGCCAATGCATTTGCTTCATACTTTGCTATAGAAAGCTTGCCTGGGTCGGAACTTCGCGGCGCTACCAAAAAGCTTAAGGTCCTGATTACCTTGTTAAAGATTGTATATCTGCACTAGGGGTCTCCTTGTTACATATATTTAACATTAGCATAGCATCTAGCTAATATCCGAGGTAGAACACTTCCCGCGTGACACCGGTACCCAAATGAGGAAATCTATCAGAAGTTACCGATTATAGACCAATAGGGGTCTTTTCGGTTCAGCATCGTGTTTTGATTAGGAATAAGTTGGAGAAAAAAACATTTTCAGTTAAAACAATTTTTTTTTTCGTACGGGGCCCTTAAGCCAATGTCCACCGTTTTTGTTACCTCTTGTATGAAGCATTAACCGGAACCACTTTCAGAATAACCCACCACGGGTC
This sequence comes from Thaumatotibia leucotreta, assembly GCA_025490895.1. Lineage (NCBI taxonomy): Eukaryota > Metazoa > Arthropoda > Insecta > Lepidoptera > Tortricidae > Thaumatotibia > Thaumatotibia leucotreta. The sequence continues at coordinate 40,561 of JALPQI010010970.1, forward strand.
CGGTAATATTTGTCAATTTGCATGTGGTCGTAACTGTAAAGTTGGAATGTGAGTTCCACTCGCCTACATCTCTCCCCTACTGATCTAAATTCACATACATTTACCTTATTACTTGCTCGGTTTTAACGTTAACTAGATTAGTTAGCACTTGACACGACACGACCATTTGAATGCTATGCGTTGCGTACTGTGTTTATGCACTATGATTGACCGGTTGAGGTCGACTTGGCGAGATAGTAAGAACACGTTGTGGTTTGTGTTTAAATATTCCGCTAGCGGTCCTACCTACTGTTAGTCAGTACATGATAATACTAATAATCATGGAAAACTGTTTAAAATAACCATTAACATGATAGTTTACAAGCTTGGAACACCAATTACTTACGTACCTATACCTAATTATATAAGCCAAGTAGACTACCTGCTTTTAAATATTATGTGACACATAGAATTAGGCCAATAGAATAGGCTTGAATAGAATTATCTAAAGGTTATTAGCTAAAGTATTTTATGCTTTCAATTAAATAATGTGTGCGGCAATGTGGTTCATTTGCCTTGCCCTATTCTAGCTTTTGAACATCGAGAAAAAACCATCGCAACTTTAAGGAGAATCTGACATAGCTGAACATTTATCTAGTAAAATACTACATTAAACGAGCTTCTAAGATGTAGCCCACTTTTAACCGGAACTGACAGAATCGGCACGAGCAGTCATTCGACCTCATAGTGGTTTCATAGCTAGCCGCAAAGGGCGGGACTGACGGATTGATTCAACTCGTTCCACAAGTATGGGGTCAAAGCGCTCGTAATAGCAAAAACCGTCCTCTCGTTAGTATACTAATGTTTTGCCCTTAACTTTCTCGGAGGTTTCTATAATCGGCTAGATTCGACTTGAAATCATAATCATAATAAAGTCTGGCAGACTTGGCTCCGTTTACAATTTAGGGTGCATTCAGACCAAACGAGCATTCGCTATTCTAACCCCCTGCTCTACGAAATTGGATCGTTACACAAAACGTGATTCGTTAATTTCGTAGTGGGGGATAGAATAGCGAATGCTCGTTTGGTCGCTTGGCATCCAAAACTCACTTTGAAACTGTCACAACTCTAAAGGTGCGTTTAAACCAAAAGAGCATTCGCTGTTCTAGCGCCCGTTCTACGAAATCAACCAATCACGTTTTGTGTACCGATCGAATTTCGTAAAGTGGGAGGTTAGAACAGCGAATGCTCTTTTAGTTTAACCACACCTTTAGAAATATCGTGTGTCAGCATGGAATTAGAACTGAGATACGAGCAATATTTCAAGTACCTAGGTATTTGTTACTTAGTGAGTTTTGGTTGTTAATTGTCAACCGATGATATGGCAATCATTATTTATAATATATGGAGTAGGTTCTATTAAACGGTGAGGAATTGTCTAGGTAAATAAAATAAAACTACGTTCGTTATACTAGTAAAAGGATGTATTATGTGTGTGTTACTGGCATGGGCTCATGCATAAATCATGTGATGTTTTTTTGGCTACTTTTTGACCCCCCTCTCCCCCATGGTGATGTTTGGTGAGTTTCTTGGCTAGCCCCCCCCCCCCCCCCCCCAGCAGTCTCACGTGTATTTTTTTCATTCAATTTTTCACGTTCGCTAGCCGAAATTGACAATATTTCTTAGTTTGTTCATCGTAAAAAAAATACACGTGAGGTCTCCTTGTACCCCCCCCTCCCCTACCGTGATCTTTCGTGATGTTTTCTTGGACCCCCTCCCCCCCTATAGGACCTCGCGTGATTTATGCACAAGCCCCATACAGGGGACACACAAACTTTAAGCATTACAATGAATTTAACAATTAGGTACCTACTTACACCTATAAGTTATTAGCAAAGTTATTCACGCCTAAATGTTGTATATTAAATAGGTATTGTGCGGCAGTTTTATATTTGTGTTCTCCAATGATGCGTCAATCCTTTAAACATCCGTGTCCGTGACAACAGGTATGTTGGCTACTGCCAAAATCCGTGATAAAATTAAGCAAGCAACTGATTCATAATTTTCATCAATAAAATTAACTGAGAAAAAACGTGTGCGTGTGGACTGAGGGACCACTTATATTTTAATGGTGATTGGTATGATGGTGTTTGGTGAAAATTTAGTAGTAGTAGAGAATTATTTTGTAGAAAAAATCCTGGAATTTGTAAAGAATTCATTAAAAAGTTATACAGCCAAACGTGTGGTCCCTCAGTTCACACACTGAACCTTACACTTCAGGGCAAGTGTTTCAAGGTGCGGTTAAACTAAAAGAGCATTCGCTGTTCTAGCGCCGTTCTAAGAAATCAACCAATCACGTTTTGTGTACCGATCGAATTTCGTAGAGTGGGAGGTTAGAACAGCGAATGCTCTTTTAGTTTAACCGCACCTTAATATGCTGGCTTATTTTAATATTATACATTTAGTAAAAACATATTTAAATGCATTCGTAATGACCGAAACGTAATTTGGCAATGATTATACACTAAAAAGTCTTCCTTTTTTGGTCCCTGAGGGACCACATATATAATCACTAATAAATCGGTACATTCGTACAAAAAATAAATGCATTTTTCTTTGCAAACATTAGTAAAAAACGCAAGGAAGATTGTAAAAGTTATAGGAAAGCACAACTATTAATCAATTTCGCAATATTTATATTTGTTTGTGGTCCCTCAGTTCACACACTATGAGTTAATAAAATAATCAAAATCTCCTAAAATATAAACATTATTAAAAGGTTTGTCGTACTGAGGTTTAGTTAAAAAGCTTGACTACATAAATATATATTTTAACGTGGATTGATGGCGTACAATATAAAATAAATTGCTTTTTTAACATTTCCTTAGCAAAGCGTTCATTAGGGTGACCACACAATGAAAAGCGTTTACTAACGTGACGTGCCTCATTTTTAAATTTCTAATCTAAAATGTAGTTGGCTGTATGCAGTTTTTCCTTAGTCCATTTGATATTAGTAAGCAAATTTAAAAGTTGAATTTAAAAACGAGGCACGTCACGTTAGTAAACGCTTCATTGTGTGGTCACCCTAATGAACGCTTTGCGAAGGAAATGTTAAAAAGCAATTTATTTTATAATTGTACGCCATCAATCCACGTTAAAATATATATTTATGTAGTCAAGTTTTTTAACTAAACCTCAGTACGACAAACCTTTTAATAATGTTTATATTTAGGAGATTTTGATTATTTTATTAACTCATAGTCTGTGAACTGAGGGACCACAAACAAATATAAATTTAATAGTTGTGCTTTCCTTTAACTTTTACAATCTTCCTTGCGTTTTTTACTAATGTTTGCAAGGAAAAATGCATTTATTTTTTGTACGAATGTACCGATTGATTAGTTATTATATGTGGTCCCTCAGGGACCAAAAAAGGAAGACTTTTT
>JALPQI010010971.1:0-33576 GCA_025490895.1 Thaumatotibia leucotreta
TATTACTTAAACTATTGCCATCAATGAAACATTCAACTTTTTAAACTGTCCTATCTCAGCCAATTTAAAAGTAAAAAATCTTATATTTTGTCATAAAATAGACTAATAGTCATCATTCTTAATGGCGTGTAAAAAAGTGGCTCTAGTTCTGAAAATTGCGTATATATTCTTAAAATGTTTTTGAAAAAAGTGTATTGTTTCAATGTGTACTAATATATAGTGTTCAGTGAAACATCGTGAGCTGTTTCATTGTAAACAAAAAATATTACGGGTAACCAACATTGAAACACAGTTACATGAACAGTAGCCAAATAGATTATCATTATATAATTTGGTTGGTCTTAGTAAAAACGTACTGATTCTTGGGAAGATTAATTTATTAACGAATCTTTATGACATTCAGCAACCGAAAAATGTTATGTTTTAATTAAAACAATCACATATTAATACAATATGTAGGAACGGAATGTTTTAAAAGGTTTTAGTTAGTGGTACTATTACTATGCATATAAACATAATTTTACGAAATATTTAATATGTAATTTTATAATATATATTAATTATATAATATAATTATACCAGTCAACAAAAAATATTAAAAATGTACTACTTTGACTCTCTTGTACCACCCGGGTTTAGCCACATAACCAGGTATTCACCAGCAGTAGTTAAAGTGATCATTTTATTGTACTCGTACATATAAAATTTGTCACTCTAGCTACTGGTCAGTGTTTAACCCTAGGTTATACAAATGGGCCTTAATAGGTTGATAATAAGGTGCTAAGCATGAAACACGTTTAAATGAACAGTCTCATAAAATAGTAACCTTTTGTAATTTCATATTCGGTGTACAATAAAACTATACAGTACACAACGAAACATGAACCTGTTTCATTGTACATTACATAAAAATGTTTCATTGTGAGACACCAGGGTATTATTTTAAACTAAATAAAAAAACGAGGCCAAGACTTGAACTAATTTTAAAAGTATTTAGCTTAAGATAAACTTGAATATATTTACAATACTACAAAAATATAAATACTAGCAAACTATTCTCTGTATTCTTGCAAAAAATTACGAAACATAAATAAAAATTATTACTTTTCCTGGTTCAATTTGCTTTGAAGCATGTAGCGACGTGCTCTTTCTGCGATCGTCGCTCGCACCCTGGGGAGTTGTGGAGGGTCCCTATGCTCGTCCTTGTTTGATAGACGGGGCTAGCCGTTAAGGTCAGGTTTCCGAGATATCGCAAAGTTTCATTGTGTCCGTTTGTGTCAATGTTCCACAACTAACCCTATACAAAGAAAATACCTTCCAAAAGATCCGCCTGCGGCATGGTGCCCATGACACTGGCGACGTTACCTCGCTGAATCGCTAAAGAGATTCTTTGTGCGATGTAAGCGCCAGCCCTTGGGTCACCAGAGGCGTCGTGCAGCCGGGACGACATGACCCTCATGAAAGTCTTCATGTCTGCTGACCAAGGACCCAAAGTTTCTACTGGAAGAGCCGCAAACTCGTAGTTAATTAAAAGCGACGAGTATTGTCGGCGCTTGAGAACCTGGGCCTGGTCAGCAGCAGCACCGGCTTATGCGCGTGTGCCTTGGATTAGGGACTGCGCGAACGTGTCAAATTGAAGATTTTGAACATTTACCAATTTTATTATTAACTAAAGGCCACATATATCTTATCCACAAATATATTATAGGAAATAAATGTACTACTTAAAAATAAGTCGCGTGGTTTCACCATCCGAACTTTACTCTTCCCGTTGGTGTGTTAAAAGTCGCCTAAGGAATTATAAATGTCACTCATAGTCTGTCAGCCTCCATAGCCTAGTTGGTAGTGACCCAGCCTACGAAGCTGGAGGTTCCGGGTTCGAATCCTAGCGAGGGCATTATTTGTGTATTTATTTATCACAAATAATTGTTCCTTGGTCATAGCTGTGTATGTTTTTAAGTATCTATATGTATCTATCTATAATATTTATATCGTCGCCTGGTACCTACATCACAAGCCTTAATTGAGCTTACCGTGGGACTAGGTCGATTTGTGTAAGATGTCCCAAGGTATTTATTTATTTACTCACCATTCCTTTACAAATATTGATTGTGAGCGCCAGCATCATCATAGTGGACACACTTCTGCGATAGAAAAACCCGCTTTCTCAGCGTGGCTATTATTTGCCTCCTAATGCGGCCACGCACAATTGCACATCGGTAATAAGAGAGGCCTACGTCCAGAAATCGACTAAGGGAGGCAGATGATAATCAGATTTACATACGGTATATTCAAACAAGTCACTTATGTATCCAAAAAAACGTCCCGTAGTATTTTCAGCTTCGTTATCAATTTCTTTTACACTCATGAAATGATAATAGTTATACCTACGTGGCTTCGTTCTTAGAAGATCCTAACTAGCAATGTACCGAGAAGTTTCATGAATTGCGAAACTTTTATAGAGAATGTTGTCTGCAATATAAAGTTAAAGCAGTCTAATCATGCCAAAACCGTGGTATGTACATGCCTTTTGAGGTATATTTTATGCCTTGTTTACTCAATTGTGGGATACAATAATCTTTATAAATTCTCATGCAAACATTCTCAATGAGAATTTACTCTTAAATTCTCATGAAAATTCTCGGAAATTTGATAATTTTCTGCAACTTGTACATTGCTAATCCTAACTCTACTATAGCAGCCGCCTTTACGTTGTCAGTAATAAACTTGACAAAGGTGTAGTTACAACTTTATTTCCCTATGACGTGGAGTTTAATTTGAGCCAGTCAGACGCAGCTTCCTCGCGGTGCCTTTAATTATTACTGCAAGACTACGCTAATTTGATACCGGTAGTGATGGGGCGGGTATATTCCTGGGAATATTCCCATGGTCATATATTTAAATATGTTAAAATTTAATCAATTTGAACCAGTTGAAACTTAGTCGTGTTGCGTATAATATTGGCTTGTAGATGATTTTTTTAATATTATTTTCAACTCAAGGAAAGGTCGAAAAATAATGTTATAGCTGTATTTCTATTATGTTTAGCGTAATTTTTACCTAAACTAGGAGTTACTCGACAGTATAAATCAGTTTAAGTGTTATTTTGCATGCGAATGTTGAGTATACACGGTGTTTCTTGAGTCAATATTACGTAGGGATTTTAAGTACTTGCATATGGGTATGTGTTAACCCATATGCAAGTACTTAAAATTGGAACATACTGAATATTATTATTTTTATGCGAATAATACTTCATCATTATCAGCCTATCGTATTCCACTGTTGGACGTAGGCCTCTCCTATTACTTATGCATATGGACGCACTAGAAGGCTATGCCCATATCGCCACCCAAGGCAAGCGTGTTGGCGATCGCAGTATTTGTGTCCATGACGATGACGCTGCCTACTATCAACCTTCAATAAAATGGTCAGTGACACATCAATCCCCTCTTACGACACCCAGTTGGGGTGGTAAATCACTCATGATTGCATTACAATTTTGTGGCTTATATTTTTGGGTATCCTATTTTGCTCCACTAATGTTCCACTCGTGTTGTAGCGGTGGTGGCTGTGGTTTAGACGTTTGAATTTCAATCCGGAGGTCGTGGGTTCAAATCGTGGCCCGTACCAATGAGTTTTTCCGAAACTTATGTACGGAATATCAGATGATATTTGCCATTAGCTTTTGGTGAAGGAAAACATCGTGAGGAAACCTGCATACATCCGTGAAGAAATTCAAAGGTGTATGTGAAGTTCCCAACCCGCTTAGGGCCAGCGTGGGGACTATAGCCCAATCCCTCTCATATATATTACGAGAGGAGGCCTGTGCCCAGCAGTGGGACATCATATAGGCTAAAATATCATATATATATAAATATCAATGTTCCACGCAAATGCACATCACTATCACCGTCTGTATATTACATTGTGCTCGGCGGAGTGAACGAATTTGAAGTTGCCTCTAATATTCGAACCTCTATGATCAACAGTCACAATTTAATCGAGCAATTTACCGTCTAAGAATAATTAAGGTCTGGAAGAGTAGCTGAAATGATAAAACGTACTATTCCATGCGCCAGCACAAAACAAAAAAAAACAAATATAGACTTTCTTTAGCATTTGTCGTCTTGGACCCATGTTGTGAAAGACGTTTGTCGATATTTTTACGTTAATACTAATGAATATGAATAATTAAACTAAACTGAATGTGAACTCCAAGGTTTAAGGGTTAAGTTTGTGATAAGACAATCATTGTCTTTCTAGGAAATGACATCTTTTGGCAGTCAATAATACAGTACATAATAATGTAACGTTGTATAAAACCTTTGATTATACTGCCTTCTGAAGCTTCGTAGGTAAGATCACTAACATCTAGGCTACAGAGGCAGTTTGGTACTTTTCCTCGAATACCCCAGTTTCTGCTAAGCTGTTTTCCTTTAATAAACAAATGAAACTTGCGTTTGGCATCGCCGCGCCTTGGCAACAATGAGCAGGGAAACCTGCACATTTGAGGTAGGAAGGCTGCCAAACGTTCAGTTAGAGGAACGGTCAAGTTGGAGTAGAGGTATTTGAAAAAATTCGCTGGTTTAGAGACAGAACGCTAATTTTAACTTTGTTTAACTAAAAACTAGCCGTGTGGTGACGGCAGTAAGAATACATTTGTCACCACCCCAACTCCTCCTGTGGGTGTCGTAAGAGTCGACTAAGGGATTGAAGTGTCATTTTACCATTATTTAATAAAAGATTGTTGATGGACAGCAGCGTCATCATAGTGGACACATTACTGCGATCGCCAATCCGCTTGCCCAGCGTGGCGATTATGGGCATTTTATCTCCTAATGCGTCTATACATACGCATAGTTAATAGGAGAGGCCTACGTCCAGCAGTGGACTATCATAGGCTGATGATGATGATGAACTAAAAACAATTGTATGCCCTTTTACATATACTTCTTACATTTCTCAAAATTCATTACATTTATATAATTATTCTGACTATTAGAGACTTCATCTCTAGTTAATGTACTATATCTGTATTTATAATAAATCAAATTTATGTTTCGTTTTTTTTAATTAATGCATGTTAGTAGTAAGATGTTATTAAACTATTATTTGAAAAAAAAAATTTTGCCGGATTCTTCTCAGGCAATGGTGTAGGGTTAGAACCGATTTTTTTTTTTCTCACATTCGGTATTTAGTTTAATGAAATAATGATTCAAAAGCGCTCGTTGGTGGGCCTAATTGATTAAAGAATATTTCGACCTTGACTTTGAACTAACTATTTCGGTAAAACATCTTGTAGCAAATAGTTTTCTATGCTATTGTTATGATATACGATTTGCCAAAACCAACTTCTAGGAAATAGTTGGTTCCGCCTTTAACCGGACGATATATTTTTTCTCGGAAATTATAATCGATGAAAGATTTTACTTTATAATTTTTAACCGACTTCAAAAAAAGTGTATTACCCCGAGATGGTCCCGTTGGCACCAAGTTGCGGTCTGATGATGGGATCTTGGAGAAATCGAGGGATCTCTTCAATTGCTATAGGTACATGTATGGCGCTTTTGGTAATTTTCATTCATTTATAAGAATTTGCATTCAGAAAGTAGGATTTGAGGAAACCAATGATGGAAACAAATCGGGAATCTTGGAGAAACCGGTTGAAGTCGGTTTTTTAAATTTTTAATTTGGTGATTATTATTATTGTGTATGTTGATTCGTAAAAGCTGGTTGTTACGTTCTCGAACAAAGAATCGGTTGACTTTGCCATAAATGTTATTACTGTTATACTTTATACTTGTATACGGTTATAGGTTGTTATTTTAAAAGTTAAAACAGTTATAAACCTGTAATATTTACAAAAAAGTTACTATAAAAGACCCTTGAGAGGGTGAAAATTAAGAAGGATTTCGTATCATTATTTATACGTAGCGCAGAAAAAATCTGGGAAAAATGTTGTTTCTTTCTAATTAGCTCGATCTTTTTGGATTTATTTTTTGAAAAAATCAATAATAGTTTAGGACACTTTTTATTTTGTAATCTAAACCTATGTTCATTAGGTCTCATTTACGCTTACAGAAGGGGAACGCGATGTCATTGAGAAAATGTTAATTAAACGATTATTTATTATATATCTCGGATGTCATTTACCAAAGAAAAGACCAAGATCACCAACGTCCGAGGTGAGAATCGAATCCACATGCTCAGCTCAATATTTATAATTGATATAGTACTGGGGAAAAAATAGAAGTATAAATCAAAATATTTAATAAATTAACAATTTGATTTGTTTTCACAATTACTTCATTAAATGATTATTTATTTTATACCCCGAAAAAAAAAACAGAAGTTTTATAAATTCCTGAAAAATCACGTGATATTTACCGACATTTTCATCGCTATTTATACAACATACATCAAAAAGCATATAGCAGTGGACGTCTTTCGGCTTAAATGATGATGATGATGTTATCAAAAAGCCAGGATGCTTAGCCAAGTTGCCAATCGCTAACGCTTTGTAGCGTAACGTACTTTTCCCTCTCTGTCACTCTTTCATATTAGTGCGACAAAGACACTTAGCTGCCTTTCGTTTACGATTGACGATTAAGCGTTAGCGATTGGCAACTTGGCTTGCATCCTGAGCTTTTAGGCAAGAAGTCAATCGCTAACGCTCAGTAGCGTATTGAAGCTTTCTCTTTATGTCTCTTGTTTTTCTTGATTTACAAAGACTGTTTCGTTTCGTTTACAACTAAGCGCTAGCGACTGGCATCTTGGTTACCCAGCAAACCTAGTCAAGATGCCATTTTGAAAAGTCATGTGACCAAAATAATGTATGGAAATGGTCACGTGATTGGCGCATCTGTCATTCTCGTACATTTATTAATTATCACTTATTGTATACGATTGCAGATAGGCATCTTGGCTAGGCCTGCTGAGTCACCCAAAATATGAGTAAAAGCCTTTATTGAGATTATCGTGGGACTAGGTTTAGTTGTAATGTCCAATGGGATGTATTTATGCAAAAAAGAACCAACCCACATGAAAATGACGGAAAGAAAATGAACTGTAATGAAACAAATATAATATTTACCTAAATGTTTAATAAATAACCAAAACTCACAAAATTATTAACTAAAAATACAAATTCTTGCTCTCACTGTTGACACCACTTTTATACTGACAGTTTTTATATAGAACTATGAAAACTATAAATTTTGAATTTGAAATAAAGTCCGAATATTTACCAAAGAGTCTGCAACATCCTGCCCCTCGTGCAGCTATGCACAAACTAACATCAGATAGGGGTAGTTTCTTAATTGCTAATCCTAATTATTTTCCTAAGGGGCCTGCGCAACGTCCCCCCAGCTGTTACAACGTCTACCACCCTGTTAACACCGTCTTTTCCAGGGAACATCTTAGTTACTCGACGTCGTGGCCATGTTCCTCGGGGCAGCGAGTCGTCGACTATTATGACTACATCTCCTATTTGGAGTTCCTGTCCACGATCCCCTCTCCCGTTCGTCCATGTTTGCATGGTTGGAAACACTTCGCGAACCCAGCGCTTCCAGAAGTGATCTGACAACCTTATAGCTTTCTTCCACTCCGAACGCCCGAACAGGTCGTGGTCTTCTATGACTGGTGGTAGGGATTGATTTGATGAGGTTCCAATGAGAAAATGAAAAGGTGTAAGGGTAGTTGGGTCATCAGGGTCTGTGGAGACATGCGTAAGTGGGCGAGAATTCGCAATTGCTTCAGCTTCGATCAGTAGCGTTATCAGTGTTTCCTCCTTAGGAAATCTTTCATTAAGTGTGGCCTTCAGTGCCACTTTTACCGTTCTCACAAGACGCTCCCAACAACCACCAAACGTAGGCGCTGCAGCAGGAATAAAGCTCCATTTAATACCGTTGGTTGCAGCTTCTTCTTGGACGTGGTCTGAGTAAAACTCACGTAAAATGCGGTTCGCACCGACAAACGCAGTCCCATTGTCTGAATAAATGGTGTTCGGGATTCCTCGTCGGGCAACAAAACGCCTCAAACTCATTATGGCGGAGTCTGATGAGAGATTATGAACCAACTCAAGGTGTAAGGCTCTTGTTGTGAGGCATGTATAAAGAGCCACATACCGCTTTTCATGCCGACGTCCAACAGTGATATTGACGGGACCAAAGTAATCTAAACCGGTGAATGTGAATGCTCGTTGGTGGTGAGCCAGTCTTTGAGGTGGTAGGTCTCCGGTAGCTGGGTTCATAGGCATCGTTTTGCGAATCTTGCAAATAAGGCATTGATGTGCCACTGATCTGACTGTGTCTCGAAGTCGTAAAAGCCAGAACTTTTATCTCAATTCGTTTATGACGTAATCATTATTGGCGTGACCTGCTTTTCGGTGATAATGTTGCACCAACAACTGCGCGGCTGGGTGGCGGCCATCAAGTAACACCGGGAATCGTGATTCAGGATCGACGCCTTCTGCGCCTTTTATCCTTCCAGCTAAGTGTAATAGCTTATCTTCTCCCAAGACGGGTGATAGTTTGATGAGGCGGCTGTTTGAAGGAATAGGTTTTGAATTAAAAATACAGTTAATTTCTTGAGGGAAACTTTCAAGTTGAATTCTCTGTAAGATGTGCCTTTCAGCGGCTTTTATTGTATCGGCATTCAAGGGCGTGAGAGTGGTTGACGTTGATGAGCTGTGTGAGCGAGAGCGAACCGCTCTGCTAGTTAATTTGGAATTTCGAATTGTGGCCAAAATGATGCGAAATGTTGCCGCAGCTTGAAATACCCGGGCTGTGGCACGGAGAAAACGAATCCAGTTACTAAAGTGTTCGAAATTTGCAGTGACTAGAGTTGGCAAAACTGAACTTATTGAGGTTAGTCCCACCAATTCGTTTGGATGACATTATGTTCATCGCGAATTGGTGCGACATTAAGTGGCTCAGTAGGCCAGTCCTCTGGGGAGTTAAGAAGAAAAGATGAGCCACAAAACCATCTATGCAAAGGATCTAGGTTTATTGGACGAAGTCTAGTTTTATCATCAGCCACATTTAAGTCTGTCGGAACCCAGCGCCAATCTTTTACTGTCGAGTTTTCCATAATTTCACCAAGGCGATGGGCAACGAAGGGCTTAAAGGCTCGCGCGTCACTGCGCAGCCATTGAAGAACAGTCATCGAATCCGTCCAGAAGTATGTTCGTACTGGTTTTTTGCGATGGCTGTCCTTAATAACGAGCGCGATTCGGGAGGCTATCAAAGCGCCTTGAAGTTCCAAGCGAGGTATTGACATTGGTTTCAAAGGTGAGACTCTCGCTTTGCTTGTGATGAGAGCGAGCTTGATACTGCCGTCGGAATATACTAAACGCCAATAGGCAACACAAGCGTAGGCAAGCTCGCTTGCATCTGCAAAGACGTGTAATTCTCGATAGGTAGGCTCCGAGCCTTTTGCGTATGAGTACCAACGTGGTATCTTTAAGGAAGAAATATTTACAAGGTCTCGAAACCACTCAAACCACTTTGATGCCTCTACTTGCGGGAGTTCGGTATCCCAGTCAATTTTAGTTCGCCACGTTTGTTGAAATAAAATTGGTCCTTTAACAACTATAGGTCCTAAAAGACCTAATGGGTCGTAAACTCGCATGACATATGATAGAACCTTGCGTTTTGTAAGTGAGCTCGGGGCAGTACTGATCAGGCCTGTGCGAAACCCTAAAGAATCTGAGTTAGGGTCCCACATTATGCCCAGGGCTCTAATACTTTTTACAGATTCTCCAAGATCGACTTCCAACGGCTGAGGTGCTTTGAGATCAGTAGGAACCAGGTTCAAAGCCAGTCGCTCATTGGAAATCCATCCTCGCATCTCAAAGCAGGCCGCGCTGTGCACCGTTATAATATCTGTTGCCAATTGAGCTGCTTCGTCAATGTCATCATGTGAATCTATGTAGTCGTCCATATAGTGACTGAACAAAATCGCATCGGCGGCTTTCGCATAAATACGTTCATGCTCAAGTGCGTTTTTGTTTTTAGGGTTCCGTAGCCAAAATGGCAAAAACGGAACCCTTATAGATTCGTCATGTCCGTCTGTCCGTCTGTCACAGCCAATTTACTCGGAACCTATAAATGCTACAGTAACGAAATTTGGTAAGGATATGTGTTGTATAAACCGCTACAGGAATGTGATACTAAATTGTAAAAAAAAACATTGGGGTGGGGGCCCTCCATACATGTAACTGAGGGATAGAATTTTTTTTTTAGTTGTACATAAGCATGTGGGGTATTAATAGAAAGGTCTTTGAAAATTATATGAAGGTTTATACATCACATTTTTATTTAAGCAAATCGTTTTCGAGATATCAGGTCTCAAAGTCTGAAAAATGTGTCCCCCCCCCTCTATTCTGAAAAAAATATATGCTATGCACATTAATAAACTCTATCAACGATTTTTGGTTTGATAAAATTATCTCCTATAGTTTTTGAGGTAGGTTGATTTAACTGTATTTTTTTAATAATAAATTGATAATGGTACGGAACCCTTTGCGCGCGAGTCCGACTCGCACTTGGCCGGTTTTTTTTATAAATTGCGCGATGAAGGGGCTACAGCAGGCGCCAAAAATTACGGATGTCATACTATACTCCTTTATGGCATGAGTTTTATCGGGTCTCCACAGATATCGAAGAGCGTCTCTGTCCTGTTTTCTAACCCGAATTTGGGGGAACATCTCTTTGATATCTGCTGTCATACCGACACGCCCTTCACGGAAACGAAACAGTACCCTTAATAGAGGTTGGAGTAGATCAGGACCCGAGAGTAGTAAGGAGTTTAGGCTCACTCCTTCATTTTTGGCTGCCGCGTCATGGACTACTCTAACCTTTTGTTTTTGAGGATGATATACGCCAAAATGTGGAAGGTACAGCCGTATGTGGTCCGATTTTTTGTTCCAATGCACGTAGTAATCATTCGGTGCACATTCTTCCGCATAACCTTTGGCGATCATGTTATTTATGAAATCAGTATATGCCTTAGCGAACTCAACCTCCTTGCACATACGTCGTTCTAAGCTTAGAAAACGTGACATAGCTTGTGGGTAACTATCAGGAACACGTTGTATATCGTCACGCCATGGCATACCGACCTCAAATCGACCAGTAGGCAGTCGTTTAGCGGTTGTTTCCAAAATATGAACTGCCCGCTGATCTTGTTTGCTATGTAACGTTTCAGTTTTAGTTATCCCTATAGAGTCAAGCTTGTATTGCTCTTTGATAAGGAGCTCTAGGTTGTCGTCATCGATTATGTTGGTATGTGTATGATTAATGAATTCGGCAAAATTAATTTCGCTAGAAATGTCGCACATTTTATTGTTTTGTGTGTAATCAACGAATTCGCCGTGATTGATAAATTCTACCAACTTAGTTTTGCTAGAGACAACGCCGTACAACGTCCAACCAAGTGCCGTCAATACGGCGGCTGGGTCGTTGATGCCACCAACACGAACGCCGCGAGCTATTGCCAAATACCAATGTTCGGAACCTATCAAAATGGTCGGCTTAGCATGTTCATACGTTAAAACGTCGACCAAGTCAGCTAGATGTGAATATGACTCAATATTTTCACGATTGACTAACTGTGGTCGCAAACCTAAGGAGTCTACACGTCTGGCATTCCTTATTAAAAACTTTGATTGTGTGTACCTCCCCTTAATTTCAAAATCAACATATGACACAAGAGTTTGACATTGAAGACCACATACACCATTCACAGCAATGTTCTGTTTTGGCCCAGTTGCCCCTATACGTGCGGCAATATCGGAATCTATAAGCGTCACCGTGCTTCCGTCGTCAAGAAAAGCATACACATTACAGGAACCAGTAGGGCCGGAGACAGTGACAGGTACTATCTTCAAATGGGCGCGCGGGTTGAGGGTTGAAATATTTTTCTGTAGGGCAGTAGAGGTATTGGACACTATCACTTTTTCAATTGTCGGTGGATATGAGGAGGTGCTTGAAGTATTATTTATATTGTCACTATCATTTGGTAGTACTATGTTATCAACGTTATCAATATCGTTTTCAATTTGCTGGTCATCAATAATGTTGACAAGCGGAGTCGATGGCTGCCGGTGAAGAAGCGCATTATGGCGGAAAGTACATCCATGGACGCCGCATGGGTTCACTCGGCACGTATTCCACTCGTGTGGACTAGCCCTTAAGCACCTATAGCAAACTTTTGATTCGCGTAGCCATTGCCATCGTTCATCGACAGATAGAGATATGAATTTCGAACAATCTTTTAATTTGTGATCACCATTGCAAAATATGCAAACTTGTTTTTTTTGTGAAAATACGCCTTTTGTTTGTTTTGACATAACAGCACTATGAACGTTTTCGCGTTTTGAATATTTTTCAACAGGGATATTATACTGTAAGTGTGTAGCGCTAAGTTCGGGTGATAAGCCAAAACGAACGTGTTGATCTAACTCGCGCCTCAAAAAATCAGAAAGTATTTCGAGTTTCGGGCGCCCTGTCCCATTTTGCGTGCCGAAATCTGTCCACCGTATTTTCATAGTAGGGTTAAGTTTCCCGAGTACCGAATAATTCGGGTGAGTAAAGATACTCTAAATGGTCCAGTAACTTAATCGTAGAAATAGAATTGCGTACCTTGTTAGAGAGGATTCCTAATTCTTTTAAATCGTTACCGAGTCTTGGAAGATTTTTCAATGCATGGACCTCCATGAAGACGATCAGTTCGGGACGCGCGAAGTTATCTTCGAGAGCGCGCATGATCTCCTCCGGATCCTCCGTAGACATCATCAGCGCCGCTACAGCTTCACGTGCGGGCCCGCGGAGCGCATTGTGAAGTCGATTAATATTATCTAAGGGAGAAAAATTTTCTTTTGTAACATTGTAGGTACGTTTAAAATGTAACCAATGTAATGTGTTACCAAAAAATGGAGGTAATTTCATTTTTTTTACACCAGAGGCTGAAGCGAGAGCTTTCGCTGCTGCTGCGGTGTCAGCTACAGCTTGCAAGAGGATAGGTTGGCCAATGTCCGTTGGAAAGAGCGAGGGCGTACAGCCGGCCGCCTCGGACGCTTTGGTGGCATTTCCGACTTGCGGTTGACAGATGAGAGAGGAGTTAATAGGGAATGCAGATGCTCTCATGGCCGGCGGAGGTGCCGCGTGGCCGGAAGCTGGAACGGAACAATTTTGTTCATATCCTGCTGCGGGGGTGTCTCTATTAACATAATTGTCAATTCTGTGAGTTTCTATCCATTTTTCAGTTCTATCTACGCTCACCCGAGAAAAGCTGCGATGGCTTGCGCGACTGCCGGCGCGACTGCCGGCGCGGCTGCTTTCGGCATCGGCGTCGATAGCGGTGAGCTCGGCTTGCAGCTCGCGCTCCTCCACCTGATGTTGTAGCTCCGCGATGCGCCGTTCACGTTCGCGCTCCTGTGCAGCGAGCGCCTGCTCACGTTCGCGCTCCTGTGCAGCGAGTGCCTGCTCACGTTCACGCTCCCGCTGGGCAAGCACCTGCTCGCGGTCGCGTTCATGGGCGGCGAGCTCCTGCTCTCGCTCCAGGCGGCGACGTAGAGCTTGTGCTTCAACTGCAGCTTTTTGTGCTTTGACAGTTGCAGACGACCGAGACGATTTTGTATGAGCCGTGTGCGCGCTGGGCGCTCGATGCCCAGCCGACGCGGAGCTGTGAGCCTGCGGATGCTCTAATTGGGTGTCGGGATTATCCGACATCATTTTGCTCTTGCTACGGGTTAACATGTAATAAGAACTAAACTACGAACTACGAAAATATATGAATGACAGGAAGAAGAAAAAATGTAAACAAACTAATAGGAACTGGAATCTACGGTAAAGGACCAATGAAAATGACGGAAAGAAAATGAACTATAATGAAACAAATATAATATTTACCTGAATGTTTAATAAATAACCAAAACTCACAAAATTATTAACTAAAAATACAAATTCTTGCTCTCACTGTCCTCCACTGTCTCACAAGTGGTGTCAAACTTTTATACTGACAGTTTTTATGTAGCACTTTAATATGAAAACTATAAATTTTGAATTTGAAATAAAGTCCGAATATTTACCAAAGAGTCTGCAACACCACAGGAATTTTCCGTTCAAATTAACACCAAAACTCAAAACAAAAAAGTAAATTTTTGCAATGACAAATAAGTGTGTATTGGTTCCTTTTTGTATAAATACGTCCAATGATACTATTTATTTATAAATTATTTCTGAAAACATTTGACGAATTACTAAGCCTTTTCATTTGTTTAAATACTTCTTACAACCCATTTACATCAAACCAGTATAAACCTATGCATTATTTACTACGCACCCAAACCCAATAACTAAAATTAAGCCCTCAACCGTAACAGAATGAGCCTATGTTAAACGCCACCAAATTTGATTTATACAAATTAAGATGTCGGATCTCGAATGTTATCAAAGTGACTCTTTGACTCGACCGGTAGACCAATTCAAAATTTGCAATCTCAGTTTTGATATTGTTTTGAAATGCACTGACGTGTTTTTTATTGAAGTGCATAGATGCAATATGCATTCGATTCTTATCGTCAAAATATTATTTTGTGAGACTATGTCGATTTGTGTATGATTTCCCCATAATATTTGTTTCCTTTGTTGACTTCGCGAGCTCAAATTACTCAATATCATACTCAAAATCAATTGGGTTTTCAAGCTTTTATTAATTATGAAGTTTATTTTGCATGTCCAAACTGAAAAAAAAATGTTTTCATGCACAGTTTAAGAAAACATACTTATATATAAATAGATACTTAAAAAAGTGAAAGCATGAAATAACTATGAGTAAAATTTGCCATATGAATGAACATTTTGAAGACGTAATTAAAATGCACACTTTTTTGAATAGCGGTGTCTCATCTCATGCATATCAATCTTATTTTGAAGCTAGATTAATTTATTTTGAGTCTTATTAGATGAATCAAGGCCATCAAAGTAACAAATCAAAGTGGTATTTTCGAGTCATAATTACCTAGCCTTCGGGATTTGCTGCGGACTTGCTAAACTGTTCCACTCGGCCGACTTTATGATCTTGTTATTTGTACTGCTCAAGCTTCGGTGATCTGGCCCTTACCGCGAGCCACAACTATTTGTCAATGATATATACGTAATAAGTATTCGATTATAGTCTGGTTACTTAAAATTTTTGAAAGGTAAAGGTACCACATCAATGCTTACAAATCGGTGAGACGCCTCGGAGTCGCTTTGACGCATTGTATTGTTGCCTTTTTTGTCCAAAACGCTGCTCAAAATACGTGCCTTTGCGTATTTTTATAATACATTGAGTGCGAGGAACTCCCGAGGGGAGTTCTCTGTGGGAGGTCTATTTTCGCTACAAAGCGTAAAAATCACGGGATCGGCTACGAGCGTAGCGCGTAGCACTCGTCCGCAATGAAAGTGTTAAGTGTCGGTACGGCCAAACCTTTATTTGTACCTTTAGTAGGTACTTATGTAACCCTAATTCTAGTACTACACACGAAGAACGAAACCTGGTCGCGGCTAACAAACCTTCTGGCTGTCAACCATACTTTATCGCCAATAATGCTGCCAACGTCCACTTTTCATCATCGCACCGCTCGCCACCGACTGGGCGCTCATCCTCACACCTTGCAACCTAAATGGTCGCGCACCGTGCGGTTTCAGAGGAACTTCCTCCCGCGGACGGTCCGTCTGTGGAATGAGCTCCCTGCCGAGGTTTTCCCGTTGGACTACAGTATGGGGTTCTTCAAAAGAGGAGTGTACAAGTTCTTATTGGGTCGGCAACGCGCATGTGACACCCCTGGGGTTGCAAGCGCCCATAGGCTACGGTGACTGCTTTCCATCAGGCGGGCCGTATGCTTGTTTGCCACCGACGTGGTATAAAAAAAAAAATAATAATAATAATGCACGTTGATAACGATCACTAGTCATGAGATAGCAGTTGAATCACATGGTAGAGGACAGCCTTTCGAGAAGGCTCAACCAAAACTTACGAATTTAATTATAAAGGTCTCCACTATTTACCAAAGCGGCTCGACGTCCCGATTTGTTTAATGGCCAGATGTTGATTGTAATTTCCAAGGTAGATTTTAGATATTTCGTATTCATAAGTAATTATGCTCCTAAACACATACCTTTATTATGAGTAAATATAATATGTCTTACTTAGCTAAGTACTTGAAATAATGGCATATCAATGATTAGAACCTACACTGTATTTTATGTTAACGACATATTTACTTAGGAGTAATTAACTACATAATAGTACACTACCATGCGAGTGTGTAAAAACTTAAAACACAACCGACGAGTCATACCGTATTTCAGAACATGAAGACCTCCGAAGTTTCGACCTTTAAAAAATTACCGTTTCTAGCACCGTAGCGGGAAAAAACCACCAACTGTACTGAAAAATTACTTATAATAATTTCTTAACACTTTACCCTACATTTTTTTGTGGAACAACTCGTATTGTTTTTGTTATTTTTTTAGATGCATTTTTAAGTAATAACACTACTAATATACATACATTTAAATATGACAACATGGAATATAAAATATAATATATTATGACATCATATATTTAAAGTTTACTATTTATATTAGATATTCGGGTCAAAATTATTTTCGTTGTCTTATTTTGTGTCCCTAAAAAACGTGGCACAGTTGTGATTTTTGTATCAGATGATATTTTGTTTTCAATTTCTGATGTATGGATTAAAATCCAACGTAAAAAAGAAATACACGTGCACCGGATTTTTTTTTATATACCGAGTCGAAACAGCAACTAAAAGCGTGACAGAGTGGTATGAAACAAGATAACGAAAAGAATTTTGACCCATTTAAGTATTACAAGAACAATTCTTATTTTTATTTATTTGGGGCGTTTAATAAGGAATCATTGTATTGTACTTATATTATACATCGGGCAACTAACCCACATGTGCCAGTTACATTACCTGCATCTTTGTTACCACAGAATGGAATCACGTAAAATATGATTTTGTCGAACGTGGAGGGAAACGTTGGAATATAGTCCGGGTATTCCTTTTGCAAGTTCGTTGCAAACGTTTCAGGTACGCCAGTGTAAGGTGATTTCTTATATCACGAGACATAGAATAATAAATAATAATAATAATAAAAACTTAATTGTTTTTAAACCTAACGTTACATTTAACATTTTCTTATTATAGTAAGACATAGGTTTGTTAACTATTTATCGAAGTTGAGCCTCTGTATCCCGAACTAGGTCAAAAAAGGACCTGTGACTCGGGAGCCAGTGATTCCTTCTAGGTAGCAGTTTAGAAGTACAGTTTGTGGCCGGCCCCAATTTCACCATCTTGATAAGTGCTACAATTGTAAATTTACTGTTTCTCCAATCGGGGGTGTCTATAGGTCACAGATACAGCTCACAATCGGAAGGGTCGGGCGTTTGTTTGCCGCCAACATAAAATGTACTTCAGGAACTGTAATAAACCAGCAGTAAATAACTACATGAATATAAAACGTGGCACAGTTGTGATTTTTGTTCACAGCTTTTCTTTGGTATAGTTATGACATATAATATTTATAAAGTAAATAACTACATCTTTGCGGAGCAAAATTACAATTGTCACAAAAAACACGACATAACTCGATCCTCTTGTCAAGATTTCATTAAAATTGTACTCAACTACCCACTATTCATAATTTTTTCATATTTTTTGGACCCACGGAACACACAGAGGGAGGGATAGATTTTGTTATTCTAAAGCGCTTATCTCCCAAAACACTCACTTTAGAAAAAAAGACCTTTCTTTTGAGACCCTTATTCATTTTAAGATCCTATTCAATGATACCCTACACTGTAGGATTACAGCAAAATAAAAATATCATCCCAGTTAGGAGAGCTACCCGTAAAAGATTTTTTTTAAATAATTTATTCTCTCATTTTGTTGGGTTGATTAATATTGTGTAACATTTTTTTCTGATTTCTGGTACTAACAGCCATTGAGCTATGCTGCGGACAGACAGACGGACATGGCGAAACTAAAAAGGGGGAAGTTCCCAATACAACTGGATTTTTATGCACATAATTATGTTACTCAATATATCCAACAACGATATAACCTGTTGTGACATAGTTGCCAAATCAGATTTTTTTAAGCAATATAAACAGCTGATTATCTGAAGGAATTACTCTCTTTGGAAAATCACTTTGGCAGATCCAGTTGTGCACAAATTTCCAAAATGATGAGCCAAGTTATTTTTAATGAACGGGTAACGTTGATACCAAGTCGGGGTCTGATGATGAGAACTTGGAAAAATCGTGTTTTTTTTTTTGTGATTATTTGGTTCAAGCGAGCTTAGACTCGTCCACATTTGTAGCAATCGAAACGACGCCACAGTACGTGTAACGGAGCACCTGCAAGTGAAATGCGTTTACTAACAATCACGTTCAACCAGCCAATACAAGTTGTGGAAAATGAAAAAGTAGTTAACGTCAAGTTTTCGCGTGGTGTAGGTAAATTATGTGTGCAGTTTCAGATTAGGATTCGATCGGACTTTCACGCTCTCAAGTGCAAAATGGCGTAATTTTTCGTGGAAAAGGCTGCAAATATGACTATTATTAGACTAGAAAGAAAAGTATAAAGTATTTTACAATTGTGAAAAATATGCATGGTAAATACTCTGTTTTTAATCAATTCATATCACATTTGGTAACTGTAGTTACAAGCTGTCACTCTTATATTACATAGGAATAAAGTAAAATAAGCACGTTTATTTCTTGTCTAATTAAGTCTCAGACTGCGACCATTATATAACATGGACGTCTAACGCCAGCTCAAAAATGCCCCCAAAACCAATTGTATAATTGTGTCAAGATGGGCAGGACATAGATTAGCGCTTTTCGTTACACCGCGCTTATTTCGGCGCAACATCTTTGACAAAATGTTTATTCAATATGGCCAATCAAAACTTAGATGGACGAATCACAACAATTTTTGAATGGCGGTTTTAGTTTTAATAGGTTGACATTCAAATTCATTGCCGTGATGCATTGAACAGAAGGTGACACTTGTTAAATTAACATCAGGACCGTTTTTGAAAGTCAATTTAGTATGGCGTGCGGCTTCCATGTTTTATTTTTTCGTATGTCTCAGACTATCATAATAATTATAATGGTAATGAAAAAATATCGATATTCAGTATAATTATTGACATCACAAATATGTTAACCCATCCTTAAATAGGCAGCTACCGTTTTGCACCTCCGATAGCGGGGTCCATACATATCTATTAAATGTTGTAGCACCGTGTTGCACCGGACACTAGCTTTAATTAAGCTTATCATGGAACTAGGTCAATTTGTGTGTGTCCTATGATATTTATTTATCTAACAACCATAAATACAAGTGAACAGCTCGAACCAATCAGAAACAAGCGGTTTAATTTTAAAGTTTTCATTGGCGCAACCTGTTCAAGCTGTAAAAAGGCGCTCATTGTCATATAAAACATCTTCGGCTGAATAAACCTAGACCGTCGCCTTCACAAGACACCATAAGAAATCCAATTTAACTTTGTCGTCGAACAAAATGTTCCAATAGAAATAATTTCGTCAAGGACTCCCAACCGCTGTACAATTCAATCAGTGGGACTTCTGTTTTTCGCTCGTTGTATTTTTTCATAAAAGTTGGGTAATGTATTAGGATGTCGAATGTCCGGCAGAGCAGCTGGTATTCATATTGATGGCTTAAAGTATTGCTGCCTTAATGCCTATTACAAGTTTCTATGTTGCACTTTAATCAATTTAAAATTTGAACATTGACACACTGACTTAGTCCAGAATAAATTATTGGTTTACAAAATTAGCTATCATTTCACAATGAAGGACACACGATCCAATTTTTTTAGCTCCGTTTTGTAAAAATGCAGTCAGAAAGAGGAAAACGGGTTGATGTTCTATTGTTTTGAATTGGAAACCCTGATTCACTCAATTGCCGTTTCCAAAAATTTTCATGATATGATTTTAAAGGTATTTGAGATTCAGGACAATTGCTTTGATAAAGAAATTTAAAGTTATCATATATTATTATGTGAAACAACAAAATATTATACTATGTATAAAATCAAATAGATCTAAGCTTGAAAATAAATAGCAAGTTTTGTACCGACTACTTTTTATATCTCTAAAATGCGCACCAAAAACTACATTTTGTGCTGTTGCAGTTGTTGAATAGAAATTGCTCACCATTCTTAGGACTGGCTTTCATATTATTTTTCCAGTTCACTGGTCGATTCTCGCTCTTGCACCATACTCAATCAGATATGAAGCGGCATTTTACTCTCTTGTGCAACAATAAGTTAATCCGTTTTAAGCGTTTTAAGGTTTTCTCATAGATTTTGCTCAGTTGCAGCTGGAGCCATTATAGAATAGGTATTAAATTATCGTGGTTTTTATTTTTCAAACTGCTGCTTATAAAAATTTGATACTTTTTTTCTGTTTGTGAAGTATTAAAAATAGATAGTTTTGGCACTAGAATAAATTATAAGGAGGAGGTGGAGAAGAAGGTGGAGGAGGGTGAGGAGGAGGAAGTTACTTACCTATCTATTGCACTTGTTTGAATAAGTCAGCTACTTAATTATTGGATGACAAAATATTTAAATATTGTATATACAAATGCGTTGGCCATATTATTTATAAAAAAACCTGTTGTGACCTAGTTGCCAACTCAGATTTTTTAAGCAATATAAATAGCTGATTATCTGTAGGAATTAACCCCCGTTAGAAAATCACTTTGGCAGTCCAGTTGTCCTAATGCAAAGACGGTAAATTACGTAATTCTTACACTATTTTATTGATACATTCATGAATCATGAATATCATGATATCACTATTCTCGCTCACTTTAAAAACCTGCATAAGCGGATCTGTTTTAAAAGTATAATATTTAAAATTAAAAACGTACGTAGTCCTTACAACGTCCGTCTTTGATTGCAACCATAGAGCACTCATCACAAACATCTTGTAAACGATGTAACAATGGAACGCCTAGGCAGTCTTTGTGGAGCACCCGGGTGGGTCAGATGAGACGCTGATACGGCACGCCCGGACCGGTCGCTGGGTAACTAGTCATTATGAGGTGCTAATACGGAGATTTTTAAACAGAAAAATACAAAAACAGTTACAATATCTAAATATACACAGACGTCAATTGTTCTTGTATATTCTGTGAGCCAGCAGAAAACGAAAAAAATGTAAACAACATTATATATGGCTGACTTAAAACAATTTTTGTTGTCTTTGACACAAATTTTGAAACACGTTCGTAGTTACGTTAATACTAATCAATATTAATATTTATTAAAAATGTATGTTAATTCGAGGTTTAAGGTATTAATTTCGCGATAAGAGAAAATTTTGAACTGAAAGGTAACTTCTCAACTTTTAAATTAACTATTACGATATTCACGATAGCTGGGCTTCCTTTGACCTTTTCGAGGATACCTGCATACATCTGCAAAGAAATGCAAGAGTATATGTCAAGTTCCCAACAAGTATGCGCCAGTGTTTTCCAACACCACGCAAAAAAGGTTTCACGATATGTGTCAAAGACAACACTATTGAATGTCAGCCATATGCTGTTAATTTTTTTGAATTTCTACTGGCGGACGGAATAGTTAATGGTGTTTACAAGGCTAAGCATATAATAAAGACAAAAAAATCATATTTGTATAAAGACCATGAAATAAATTTTACACAATGTGTTAACAGTGCTGCTCAACAGTATAGTTGTGTAGAAACCAAACGGTTAAATTAAAAATGGAACTTAGCATAATCCTCTGTTGTGTTAATGTATCCCAAATATCTTCAAAATGATTTCACAGTAAATGATATATACATTGACAACTGTTTACTAGAGGGATCGAGTAAATTTAAATTAATAATAAATTGTATTATAGTCAAGTTAGATAAGTGAAACAGAGGGGCAACGGAAACACGTCATACATTTACCTAATACCTATGCAGAAATTTGCACTGAAGAAAATGGAACATATGTTTCTCTTGCCAAAGTTGACTATAATTATAATTTTAATTCACAATTACGTTACGAGTCGATAGTAAAAAATGTGCACATAGTTAAGGCCTTAATCAAAATGAAAATCAAGGCAGCAATATCTATTCTTTGTAGTCAAAATTATACAGCAATGGCCAAAAGTGAAGATCTTTTGGGTTTACAATTTAAAACGGCTAGATTATTAGCCAATATCTAGGTAACTATCATCATCATCATCATATCAGCCGAAAGATTGCCACGATGACCGCGGTCCTGCGCCACCCGCATCCAGAGGACTCCTGCGATCAGTCCACCTTATGGGGGGCCTATCCACAAGGTGGACTGACCAGAAATAGCTCTCCGAATCGCTAAACTGAAGTGGCAGTGGGCGGGGCACATTGCGCGTAGAACCGATGGCCGTTGAGACGGGAAGGTTCTTTAGTGGCGGCCACGTACCGGAAGGCGTAGCGTGGGTAGGTGACTATGCTCCGTCATTTTTATTACATAAAAATAATTACTTTATCAAATTCAAATGAAGATCAGCTGTATAATTATGTAAACTAGGGTAATATTTTAGACATTTTATTAGAAAACTAGTGACCTCAAACAGCTCGCAAATGATAGCTCCTTTTTTATTGGTCCTTGAGGGCCAGTTTTGACTAATTTTTTGTACATGATTTAACTTTGTAAATAGTAGGTTTTTTTCCTCGTGTTTTATGTATCACCTATGTTTGATCTTTAACTAAAATATTTTTCTTGACTTGTGGTGACGGCAGTAAGAATACAATTGTCACCACCCCAACTCTTCCCACGGGTGTCGTAAGAGTCAACTAAGGGATTTAAGTGTCACTGACCAAGTGATCATTCTTTGATAGAAGATTGATGATGGGCAGCAGCATCACACGTGGACACATTACTGCAATCACCAATCCGCTTGCCCAGCGTGGCGATTATGGGCATTTACCTCCTAATGCGTCTAAACGCTTAGTTCGTAGGAGAAGCCTATGTATAGCAGTAGACTGAGATATTTTTTTTTTCGAGATGAATGATTAGTACAATGTAAGTATCGAAAATTTTAATAATGATACATTCGCGCATGAATCGCATGATTTAATATAAAAAGCTTTAAATGATAATAACGATGTGACCGATTTCAGCAGTAGCTACTGTAAGCCAACGACTGCATTTATTGAACTGTATTTAAAAGATAAATGATGAAATTATCTGAGTGTTTCTGCTGCATTCTCTGAATAGCTTTAAATATTTAATCTTCAAAAAGCTTCGAATGCATTCAGTGTTAATCTTAAAATTCTACTTAAATGTTGAAATTGTACTTTTTTATTGAAGTAATCTTTAGTGTTACACTTTCCTTTCATGTAAAGGTAATTGTTAAGTACCTACTTAAAGATAATTTTACTAACTAAAAATGCATGATTTGGTATTCTAATGTTATTACAGGTTAGTTGAATAAATCCACGCGTCTTTGAAATTATGACGTACCTTTATAGGTACCTAACCTCTTCTGAAGTTTGAAAATGCAAAATCTATGTAATGCAATCTATAATCTAACGCATGTTTGGGATGGCAATCTGGTTGAAGCGACAAATACTTGAGATTTGTTCAAATAGTACAAGTTTAAGGGGTTATAATATTAGCTGTAGGGTCTGGTGATTCAATTAGAATTCTCCGTAAGGTATTTTCGAATGACTTTTGCTTCTGTTTATAGTAATATAGCAAAGCAATGGTGGCAAAGTGTGGATTTGTGAAGTTGGTCAAATTGTAATTATCTAAACTACACTCAAAACGATTTTGACGTGTAATGTTGCTTACATTAATTAAATTTAACCAATTCATTTAACCAAACGTTTCAAACGCTTTTCATGCTTCGTGGTCTATGGGTGACTGACAATGGAGAAAATCTATTAGATCTACCTGGAGGTAGATCAAAACAAGAAAATAAGTACAAAATTTCTCGAATAATTTATAATTATTAAGTCCAAGATGGTCCCTTTGTTGGCACCATGATAGATTAAGTCTCACGTTATACTTACTTGGAATTGTCAAACATTTTTAGCATGCTTAAGAATTTTTGTATTACTTTTGTGTTCGCAGTGAGATAAGTTTAATTAAGGAAACGTCTGTGCGTAAGTACTGTAGTTACGCTCCAATACGATGTATTCTTGTGACTATTTCTGTTTTATCTCCTTATAATTAAAATAAAAAAATTGGAGTCTGATGCTGGGATCTTGGGGAAATCGGTTGAAGTTTGTTTTTAATTTGATAATATCAGTTAGTGTATAAGTAATTTTATGTATAGATATGTAACGCTTTATTATTTACTGTAATGCTACATGTTTCTGATTAAATGAACAATAATAATTCCTTAATTTTTCAAATTCACGGATTCATAAAGATACATCAACTTTATTGGACTTTTAGGGCTCCTTTCTTTGATGACATTTGAAATTTATTAGAAACTCCTCAAGGACTTCCAAAACTTCCAAGTTAGGTCTCAAACGGAGGATTAAGAACCCATTTAAGTTTTGAATCCGTAAAATATAGGTATCTACAGGTAAATTATAAAATGTATCAGTAATTCAAGGTTTAGATGGATTTACAAACAGAATTTGCTGTAGGTAAGTAACCTAAAAAAATTGTTTTCTCAAACTCGCATTGAAATGTTGACGTTAAATTGGGCCAGGAAGTAGCATATCGTCGATTGTAATATGAATTAATGTAACCACCAAAATGACGAAATTGAGTTAAGTATACCGTTCGACTGCAAATTTCCTGTTCTATCGAACGGTGTATATAAAATATTGATATCTAAAAAAAAAATGTCGAATACGTTAACAAAAACTTTGCCATTTTATTAGGTTCCTACGTTTTTTATTAACGTATGTAAAGGTTTCCAAAAATCATAGACAATATTTTAACGTAAGTACGAATTTGTAAGTACAAAACATGTCTTTCCTAATGTACTCACCATATTTTTATAAACGTCACTGCTGTAAGCGCCGTCTGCATTGTATGGGTCATAAGCAATTCGGTTTCAATTTGTGAGTTACACTAAATTCCGAAATCCATTTTTGATGATTTTCATTGATTTGTTAACGTATCTCCAAATTTTTTTGAAAATATTTAACGTAAGCACCATTCATTTCCTGAACTATAAGTGTGAACGCAGTTAGTAACTGTCTATCAAATAGACCTCTCAAAAATAAAACAAACAAGATAAACATCATTTCAATAGGATAATTAACTAAAAAGATACAACATACTTTCTAAATGTCCATTTCGTTTTTTGGCCCTCCTGAAAAGTCGTCATTTGGTGGTTACATTATTTCATATTACAACTGACGATATGGCTGGTTCAATGATTGAACTTGATATGTTATGGCCAGGGCCCGTAATTTTCATGCCGATGACATCAATTTGACGTCACGCTCCATTTAGGGTGATCCGAAATAGTTTTATTGTTCATTATTAATCATTAGTCGTAAATCATTTTAATCATATACAAATGACTTCAAAAGTACCTAGTATATTTACTCGTGAAATAAATAACTCCTACTTGATACGTGCTGTACTTTAAAGATGAATTCTGTTTTCTACGTAATTATTTAAATGTGTTAAGAATATCATTTAATAAAATGTATGTATAAAAACAAATTAAATAGTTTTATTTATGTTTTATGTATTATCAAGGAACGATGACAATATTTTATAATTTTAAGATATAAAATATGTTCATATAATTATTTTCATATTAATTATTAGATGTTTATAAATATTTTCAGTAAGAATACATTTGTCACCACCCCGACTCCTCCTTCGGGTGTCGTAAGAGTCGACTAAGGGATTGAAGTGTTGCTGACCATTATTTGACAAAATATTGATGATGGGCAGCAACGTCATCATAGTGGACACATTACTGCGATCGCCAATCCGCTTGCCCAGCGTGGCGATTATGGGCATTTACCTCCTAATGCGTCTATATGCATAGTTAATAGGAGAGGCCTACGTCCAGCAGTGGACTATCATAGGCTGATGATGATGATGATGATGAAATCTTTTCATATTAATTATGAGATGATTTTATGTGAAGGTTATATAAGGTAAATGTACCAGTGGATGACACTATAAGGAGCGATTTCATGCATTTTTCCAAACAAATACGTAATTGTCAAAGATATAGACTAAATGTGTAAACAAATTTATGGACTGGTTCCTCCTTTATGTTTTTAGAATAATAAATTGTAAATAACTAATACTATTACTCTATAAATTCACTTTTCCGTGACGTCTCAAATTATACCAGTGAATGACTGACAAAATATTGAATGTCCCAAAGTATGACTATGGGAAAATAGGATTGGTGTCCCAGTTAATGACATGGCATGCATCACGTTTTACAATTAATTATCTTAACTGCAGGTACGTTTATGCTACTGGTAAACTTATAAAGGGAAAAACTAACTAAAACGAGGTAGATATTTATTAAATTTTGAACAAAACTTTAAATTCCCGTATTAAAACTATTTTTTTACACACAGTAACTACTAAAATATGTTTATTTCTTCACATCGTTTGTCCTCACTCTCGATTCTTTCCATTTCTCATATATATTCTGATTCGTTTTTAGTTTTCTTCTCACCTAATTTTGTAAAATAAACTTTTGTTGGATTTCACTTTTAAGAAAAATGAGGCAAGTGCCAGCTGTAGTGTCGTTTGCCGAATCAAATTATGTTTATTTACAATCAGTGCAAGCTTGACCTTTTTTTCACGTCGTCATGGGTATATTTTATGTATGTAAATTCTTTATTGTACACAAAACACAGGTAAAAATACACAAAACACAATTTAGATAGGTACAAAGGCGAACTTATCCCTGTAAGGGATTTCTTCCAGTTAACCTTTGAGCAAATGAGTCAGCCACAGGAACTAAAAGATAGACAAACGAACACGTGTACATTGGTGAAAGTAATTGAATAAAACCAATGTAAAATAAAAATAAATAAATAAAAATGATTTATTTATAATGTATACCTATTAAAAATCCTTACTCCCTACATATATATACATATAATACATATATACATATAATACATATATACCTAGTAAAATATAGAATACATATAAGTACATATACTACGCATCTATAAATAAATAACCAATTCACAAGGGGTCGGAGAGCCACAACTTTTTGAGATTATTCTTGAGTGACGCTACAGACTGGGACTGTCTGAGAGACAGTGGCAGCCCATTCCACAATTTAATAGAACGCACCAAAAAAGATTTAGAGTAAGTACGCGACTTATTACACGGAAAAGCAAGAGTGAGATTAGCACTCGAGCGCAAGCGGTGACCACTAACGTCAGCCAGGTAAACGAATTTTTCAGAAAGGTAAGGAGGCGAAGAAGGATTAAAAAGTACGTTAAAAAGCAAGGACAGGATATGTACGTCTCTGCGACGACGGATCGGAAGCCAGCCGAGCTGAGAACGATATTCAGAAATATGATCGTATTTACGCAATCCAAATATATATCGTATGCACACATTTTGCAGACGCTCAAGCTTATCCAGCAGCTCCTCCCTCAGATCCAGGAAAGCAATATCTCCATAATCCAGAAGAGGAAGCAAGAGAGATTGGGCAAGGGTTAATTTCGTTTGCTGTGGAAGAAAATTTTGTAGACGCCTTAAGGAATGAAGAGACGCAAACACTTTACGACTAATCTCCGCCACGTGGGGTGTCCAGGAAAGCGTCTGGTCCATGATAATACCCAAATTACGCACTGACGAAGATAACGGGATAAGCGTCTCACCAAAGTAAATATCTGGAACCACTACCTCTGAGAGCTTGCTTATAAAGTAAGGGCTACCAATAACAATTGCTTGCGATTTCTTCGCATTGACTTTCAAACCATAATTGCGAGCCCAACAACGAATCATTTCTAAGTCCCTGTTAATGTTATTAACTAAGCTCGACAACTCCTCAATATTAGCCGCTGAATAGATCTGCAGGTCATCCGCATATAAGTGGTAGGACGAACTAAGGGACCTGGTGATGCCATTAATAAAAATTGAGAAAAGGAGCGGTGAAAGTACCCCACCTTGGGGAACGCCAGCAGAGAGCTCGCACCAGTCAGACAACTTGTCGTCAACTCTAACGCGCTGGCGTCTACCAAACAGGTAATTGCGGAACCAAGAAAGAGTAGTTTCAGAGAAATTAAGGGTGCGGAGTAAACCAAGAAGTATGTCAAAATTAACCGTGTTAAAGGCACTACTAAAATCCAGGAGAACTAGGATAGTGAGCTTCTTATGCTCAATGTTAAGACGAATGTCATCGGTGACTTTAACCAAGGCGGTAACTGTGCTATGCCCGGGGCGGAAACCAGACTGGAAAGGGTTTAATAGGGAATGCATATTAAGATGAGACAGGAGACGGCGATTCACGAAATGTTCTATTACTTTAGACAAAATTGGGAGAATGGAGATGGGACGGTATTGAGAGAAGTCGACAGGATTAGAGGTTTTGGGCAAGGGGATTACGTGCGCATTCTTCCAGGAGGAAGGAAATGTACCCGTGGACAAGGAGAAATTAATGATAAAAGAGAGGATGGGAGCAATGGATTCCGCCACAAGCCTGAGCATGTCCACACCGAGGCCATCCTCACCGACAGCCTTCGTCGTAATGGATTTCAAGATGGCAAGTGTATCCTGCGGCGAAATATCACCAGGTTCAAACGGAGGCAAATCAGGGTGTATGTTATTGGCAAGAAGTGAGAGTGTTGCTTGTTTAATGGAGGGATCGAGAATAACCGGTGAAGTACTAAAGTGATTATTGATTGAATTTAAGTCAAAGATATCTGAAGAATTTAACTGAGATTTGCCCACCCCAAGAGATTTCAGAAATTTCCACAGTTTCGCAGGAGGACAATCCTCGATGGATCGGTGGATATAGCGGCGTCTTGCACTCCTACAGATCTTATTGCAGCGGTTACGTAATAAAATATACCTATCAAGATTTACAGATGAGGGGTCTTGTCGGGATTTAATGCGAGCTCTGTCCCGCTTAGCCATTAGATCTTTAATATCGGTTGTAAGCCACGGCGCAGGAAAATGCTTAACACGCGTCGGTTTTAATGGCGCATGTTTGTCAAAAATGGCAAGCAATATGTTATTGAAAGCCGCTACCATCAAATCAACATCATCAATCAGCTCCAAACTTTGCCAGTCAGCCTCAGAGACGTCGGTACAAAATGCATGCATGTCTATATCCCTAAGGTTCCTACGCATGATAACCTTGTGTCTCATTCTCGGAGGCCGAATTTTAAATGACGCATATACTAAATCGTGGTTAGAAAAACCAGCAGCGTTAAATTGGCCATGGAAGGAGACTAGGTCAGGACTAGAGGTTAAAATTAAATCCAATAGAGAGGGAGGTCCGTTATGCGGAAAATGTGTGGCACCGAGTTGTAAAAGGGTTAGATTTAAGCAAGTCGTAAGAAATTGTAACTTAGAGGAGCGCAGGTCATTTTTAAGCATACAAGTGTTAAAATCGCCCATCACAATACTATGGTCAAATTGAGGTATTAAATTAACTAAATCATTGTGGAGAGTATCAAAATAATTAATATTAGAGGAAGGGCTATAAAAAACGCCAAGAAGTATTTTAGAATGATGCATAGTGACCTGAAGAAAAAGAAACTCAGGAGAGTTCGAATAAACGGATGGGGATTGAGCGACAATCTGGTATGAAATATTACATTTAATATAAATGGCAACACCGCCGCCGCGCACGGTTTGCGAACCGCCATTGCTAGTACCTGTCCTGTCGTTGCGAATTAAACAGTACCCGGGTAAATGATAAAGTGCAGACGAAAGTGATGGCTTTAGCCAGGACTCAGAAACGAGGATTGCGTGTATGTTTTTGTTGGTGAAAGACGTGAGAAGTTCAGGATAGTGTGCAGGAATACTTTGTGCGTTAATATGAACGACGTTAAAGTTTTTAACAGCGGAATTGAAAGTGGAGTGCAACCTATCGCCCAGACTAGGCATATCCGATGCGTCACTCAAAGAATCGTAATGGCTATCTGAAGAAAGTGAAAAGAACTCGCTGTCGAAACTAGCGTTAGAAATGTCCGACATCTTGGATAAATAAGGATATATATATATATATACCTACAGATAAAAAATACAATAATATATACAAATAAAAGCTACTACTTGAAAATACTAAATTAAATTTAAACCCCGTTTGCTCGCCAGCAGCTGGTATAACAAAATTCCAAATAAAATTAATGTTAACGTAACACACTATAGTTTTAAACACAAACAAATTTAATAGAAAAATACAGCCCGCCGAAACTAGTCGATATTGAACAATAACTACAGAGAAAAAAAAAAAAAGATGACACTGACATTTAGGATATGACGTTATTGCTAATTTATTTGCTCACCGCTATTATGCGGATGCAACATAATTATAATTAAGCATAAAACGGAGAAACAATAGACATACCGTAAAAAGAAAATTATACAATTTAAGTAGGCATTAAGGCTTCTGCTTAGTAAACCGGCCGTTGCCCGCTCGAGTTGAATTTGCGCGACGTGCCTGCGCAGGCGGCGGCACGACTTTCAAACCGGCTTCCTCTGTACCTGCTGAACCTGGCTTCGTCTCCTGCGCTCCAACATCAGCCACAGCACCATCCGGGACAGGCAACGCTTGCAGTTCAGCAAGCGTTGTCACTTTACGCCGCACACCGTCGTGACACTGCACAATAATGCGACCGTCGCTGGTCCAGCTACCCCTGACGCCGTACTGCTTGCGGGCCTCAACAAACACAGCGTGCCTCGAGCTTGTGAGGAATTCGGTTATCGTCCTCCCTGTGCCTTTCAAGCGCTTCTTAGCTGCCCATACAGCATCCCGGGTCCTCTGGCAAGTAAATTTCATAAGTATTGGTCGAGGCTTACCAATATGTGCTCTGCCAAGACGGTGACAGGCCGAGAAGGAAACAGCAGATACCTCATCCAAATTCAAGCTGCCATGGATAACATTGACCGCTACAGATGCAACATCTTCATTCTGGGACTCCGGTGAACCATGGAGCAGAAGGATGTTTGACCGGGACCTCGTCTCAATATCTTCCAGGGCCCTGTGGATGAAACCCATCTGCTCTTGCAGCGACTCGACTGCTTTCCAAATAAAACTCTTGAATTCACTGTAGTCGCCAGAGTTTGAACCGGACGCCAGAGTAGAGTCTCCCTGATTGGTGCTAGTACCTGCCGCACTCTCAAATCTAGCCATCCTCAATGCAAACATAGACTTCATCTCCTCCATGCTCTTCTCCAGTTGTGTCAAGTGGTCCATTTTGAAATTTTTATTATACTTATATAATTGCAATAAAAATGTGAAATAAGTGTTGATAACAGCTGTGGGTGGCAGCAAGGTGTTTATTATCACATGTAAGTGAAAATTATTATTATATTATAATTATTTAAATATTTTTCGAATAAAATGTTGGCTCCACAAAAATTGGACGTGTTAATTGTTTGCCTACCCACTGCAGAAAAAAAAATATTTTGGTAATTTTAGGGATATGTTTTCATTACAAATACCTGTAACCAATGGATGACACATAGTTATGACCCAATGAATGACATATCACTACATACTGTCATCCACTCGATCTCCATAGAAAAACAGTATATGACACCCATGTCAGACACTACTCACATGACCCATAGAAACTTGTGCTTTTTAGAATAACTAAAATATGCGTTGTATATCTATAAAATACGATTCAAATTAAGATACATAAAATTACTATTTGAGCGAGTGAATGACATGGGTGTCATCCACTACTAAACGCTATAATTTTGTTCCAATATATGACATGCGTCTAAAATACTAAACTAATAAAAATAATGCACTTAAAGTACACAATATCAATAGATCCTTTTAAAATGTAATAGTTTTAGTAAACACTATCCAAAAATTAGTTAAATCCAGGCTTATATGTTCACTTTTACAATGCAATGCCTTAGCAGATTCACTAAGAACACCGACGCACAACCAACTCGAAGCACCTGTTCGTGAGAACCGTCTATAAATTTTAAAAAATGTTTAAGATATCGATACAGGATTTAAAACAACAATCACAGATTGCACTACTAGTGGTCTGGATACTGTATTTGGGTCATATTAACAATAGTTTTCTTAATATTTAAATTAAATTGCAAAAAAGTCATTCATTGGTACAGTGTCATCCACTCCTACATTTACCTTATTAGCCGCGAAAGCTGAACAAGTGGGCTTGAATCCTACGTCAAACATTGGTAAACTACGTCTTTTTTATCTTTCGTGCCTGACATAAATCTTATATTTATAATATATATCTTGTTTATATATATATATCTTGTTTATATTTATAATTATTTATTTTTAAGCTTACTAGTTCTACAAGCCGTTTCACTTGGTAATCAATACTTTAAACAGTGAAACGTAAAAAACTTCATTATACCTGGCTGCTTATTATGATGTCAGCCTCCATAGCTTAGTCGGCAATGATCCTGCCTACGATGCTGGAGGTTCCAGGTTCGAATCCCGGCGAGGGCATTATTTGTGTATTTGTTTATCACAAATATTTGTTCCTTGGCCATGTCTGTCTATGTATCTAAGTATCTGTATTTATACACTGTCTGGTACCCACATCACAAGCGTTAATTGAGCTTACCGTGGGACTAGGTCGATTTGTGTAAGATGTCCCAGATATTTATTTATTATTGATTAAAACTAACAGCCTATTACTAATAAGAGTGGTTATCAACATTTCCGCCAAAGTCTAAATGGGATGGTTACAAAACCAGCAAAACATTTTAATCAGCGTTATTAAACTAACTTAAACCCCAAGTCAACATTTCACTTCAACACTCACAAGAAGTTGCGGGGTTGACCCTAGTGATGTGGCTTTCCGTTCTCTGGAATATTCCTCAAAGTGCCAAATGTGTATTCCGTTCATCCTTAGTTGTCTTATAAAATAGTTTGTCAAACCAACTTTAGCAGTAACAGAAACAAATGGCTGTATGCATCTCTTTTTTTGAGTCAATAACATTAGGGTAAGAAATATAAGAGACGGTACAATTCTGTCAGTGCTTTAACCTAAGGCTAAGGCCCATTCTATTTTTAGGACAAGTGAAATAATAACCCACTGTCCTATTTTGAATTTTTAATTCTACAAAATAAAATTCAAATTTCTTTGAAAAAGATTACGTCACGCATCGTTATAAGTAAATTTTGTACAGTATCTTCTAAGCCTTCATTTTGTTAAGATACTTCTCGGTTGTCATATAATTATAATAGCGATTTAAGTTGTATTCATTATTATCTTTAAGGCTCTGATTGGTCGTATGACTTGGTAGTTAATTATTATCATGTAAATGGGCATTTCTCCGAGCGTTTCAACCGCTATAACTTCGGTGGCAGCCTTATCACACGAATG
>JALPQI010010972.1:0-37065 GCA_025490895.1 Thaumatotibia leucotreta
GGCGCACCGTGTACTCGCTGCTGAGCCTGTACGCGGCCATGCCGGACGCGCTCACCATCACGCACAGGTGTGTGACCCCCCCCCCCCCCTGCCGGACGACGGCTCGCTGGAGCCGCGCTGCTGGCGCACCGTGTACTCGCTGCTGAGCCTGTACGCGGCCATGCCGGACGCGCTCACCATCACGCACAGGTGTGTGACCCCCCCCCCCCCCCCTGCCGGACGACGGCTCGCTGGAGCCGCGCTGCTGGCGCACCGTGTACTCGCTGCTGAGCCTGTACGCGGCCATGCCGGACGCGCTCACCATCACGCACAGGTGTGTGAGGCTGTTGAGTAAATAGGGTAGGCGTTTCTGAAGGCACCTGTCGCCGTAGTAATTGGTGACCCTGGGAACAACAAACTTGCCCGCAGACACCGACCTGGTTCCACAAACGTCATTACGGAGTAACTGGTTGTGCTCATGACTACCATGATTATTTAACACTATTAAATATTTATGCTTAAGGCTTACCGGGAGAATTTTACATACTTTAAATAAATTTCTATAATCTTTTTTGTACTTTTCTCTAGTTTTATTATTTACTAACAGTTTAAGGAATCTAACTTGCATGCATTCTATTTTCTTCAAATTGGTTTTGGTTGTCAATCCGTAACAGTCAAGAGCATAACCAATTATCGATTCTACTAAGGATACATATAAATACTTAAGGATATGTAAAGGAACTTTAAATCTTAAATAATAAAATTTTCCTAGTAATATTCTGAGTTTGTTACAAATAAAATCTACATGATGCGTCCAGGATAAATGTTCATCTACTATGAGGCCTAAATACGTTACGCAGTTAACACGTTTGATTGGGTTACATTGGCAGTCTAATGAATTGTTATGTATACAAGAAAAACTATGGGTTACAATAGGAGTTGATGGGTTGGACACTTGTAAGTAAGGCGACCGTATAATTACCATCTTAGTTTTGTCAGCATTGAGCACGATACCGTTGTCATGCGACCAACGGACGACAGCATCTACATCTTGCTGCACCAAGCGGCAGGTGGTTTACGAATATTTGAATAAACTTGGACAATTTAGGGATAAATAGCTATAATAAAGTGCCTAGAGTAGTTTTTTTATTTATTATTTCAATATTTCTAATAAAATTAAATGAATCGGTAATCACCGAAACTTTTACGGTAAATATAGAAAAAAAAGTGTTACTTAGCAAAGAAGCCCCTAGTTAAGTTACACTTACGTTGGTGAAACAAAATTTAAGTAGGGAGTCGATTTAAGGGAAGCCTTAACTTAAGTCTCTCTTAGCTAAGTGACAGTTTACGGGATGTCGGTGAAAACGGGCATGACTCTGATAGTACATTGTCGAAACTAGTGGTCGAAAGGTGCATATGAGATTGTTGTTATGGTAAAATTGTTATGTTAATCTCATCAATTTGCTTCCCACTCCTCAGGTTTTCAGTGACCACGGAGCTCCCGGAGCAGTACCGCACCAGCCGCCCCCCGCGGCCGCACTCCCGCGAGCAGACCACCAGCAACTCCTCCGCGGGCATCGTCGTCGTGGGAGTGGCCAGGTAACTGTCCCCACACAGCTGGTAACTGTCCCCCACGGAGCTCCCGGAGCAGTACCGCACCAGCCGCCCCCCGCGGCCGCACTCCCGCGAGCAGACCACCAGCAACTCCTCCGCCGCGGGCATCGTCGTCGTGGGAGTGGCCAGGTAACTGTCCCCACACAGCTGGTAACTGTCCCCCACGGAGCTCCCGGAGCAGTACCGCACCAGCCGCCCCCCGCGGCCGCACTCCCGCGAGCAGACCACCAGCAACTCCGCCGCGGGCATCGTCGTCGTGGGAGTGGCCAGGTAACTGTCCCCACACAGCTGGTAACTGTCCCCCACGGAGCTCCCGGAGCAGTACCGCACCAGCCGCCCCCCGCGGCCGCACTCCCGCGAGCAGACCACCAGCAACTCCTCCGCGGGCATCGTCGTCGTGGGAGTGGCCAGGTAACTGTCCCCACACGGCTGGTAACTGTCCCCACACAGATGGTAACTGTCCCCACACAGATGGTAACTGTCCCCACACAGCTGGTAAGTGTCCCCACACGGCTGGTAACTGTCCCCACACAGCTGGTAACTGTCCCCACACAGCTGGTAACTGTCTCCACACAGCTGGTAACTGTCCACACACAGCTGGTAACTGTCCCCACACAGCTGGTAACTGTCCCCACACAGCTGGTAACTGTACCCACACGGCTGGTAACTGTCCCCACACAGCTGGTAACTGTACCCACACGGCTGGTAACTGTCCCCACACAGCTGGTAACTGTCCTCACACAGCTGGTAACTGTCCCCTCACAGCTTGTAACTGTCCCCACACAGCTGGTAACTGTCCCCACACAGCTGGTAACTGTCCCCATACAGCTTGTAACTGTCCCCACACAGCTGGTAACTATCCCCACACAGCTGGTAACTGTCCCCATACAGCTTGTAACTGTCCCCACACGGCTGGTAACTGTCCCCACACAGCTGGTAACTGTCCTCACACAGCTGGTAACTGTCCCCTCACAGCTTGTAACTGTCCCCACACAGCTGGTAACTATCCCCACACAGCTGGTAACTGTCCCCATACAGCTGGTAACTGTCCCCACACGGCAGGATACTGTCCCCATACAGCTGGTAACTGTCCCCACACAGCTGGTAACTGTCCTCACACAGCTGGTAACTGTCCTCACACAGCTGGTAACTGTCCCCTCACAGCTTGTAACTGTCCCCACACAGCTGGTAACTGTCCCCACACAGCTATAACTGTCCTCACACAGCTGGTAACTGTCCTCACACAGCTGGTAACTGTCCTCACACAGCTGGTAACTGTCCCCTCACAGCTTGTAACTGTCCCCACACAGCTGGTAACTATCCCCACACAGCTGGTAACTGTCCCCATACAGCTGGTAACTGTCCCCACACGGCAGGATACTGTCCCCACACAGCTATAACTGTCCTCACACAGCTGGTAACTGTCCTCACACAGCTGGTAACTGTCCCCATACAGCTGGTAACTGTCCCCACACGGCAGGATACTGTCCCCACACAGCTATAACTGTCCTCACACAGCTGGTAACTGTCCCCTCACAGCTGGTAACTGTCCTCACACAGCTGGTAACTGTCCTCACACAGCTGGTAACTGTCCTCACACAGATGGTAACTGTCCTCACACAGCTGGTAACTGTCCCCTCACAGCTGGTAACTGTCCCCACACAGCTGGTAACTGTCCTCACACAGATGGTAACTGTCCCCACACGGCTGGTAACTGTGTTATATGGTGATTGACGAAATTGGCTGAACGGTAAAACATTACAGCTACTGATATAGCTACATAATTAGGCCGCAGCCAAAAAACTTTTAGATGAAAGATAGAAAAACGGGTGTCATTTAAATAACTTTGATACTAAAGCTTGTTCACGAAATAAAGTAGCCATCGTAAAATCAGTCTCTACTGTTACACAATAGTCCCGTGTAGTTCTAACAGCCATGGGACTATAAATTGATTCTTCTGCTTTATGTTTAACAATCCAATATCCAAAAGCATTCGCTGAAAAGTCATGAAAATCGAAATAACTTCAGATAATGCTTAATGCAAAAGTTCAAGCCCAAAAAAGTGCGAACTTCCGAGACGATTTCAACATTGTTAGACTTGAAATAGTTAATAAAAATTGTAGACACGAGATTCACAGTTTATTATAGTATCGGTATTGTAGTTTAGTTAAGACCCATAGGGAAACTAAATGACCCAAAATGGTAAAATAAGAAGAAACACTACTTAAATTCAGAAGTTTAAATAAAAGTCCATAATTATGGCAAAATTGATATAAATATCAACCACAGCGTCCGAGAAGATAGGCAAAGAGCCCTTCTTTGTAATAACATCCATACAAAGGTATGGTCTCATAGAAAAATAAAATTATACAGCAATGGCTACTTTATTTCGTGAACAAGCCTTAGACCGCTTCATAATGATTGCTTTCGTATTTTCTGTTGGTAACAGTATTAACCTTACATTGTCATATTTCCAGGATCCACCGCACCCGTCTTCTGGCATCACTCTCCGGACTGAAGCTGGAAGCAGAGATCACGTCGCTCCACGCCTCCCTGCAGGCGTCTCGCTCGCACCAGTGGTCGCTCACCGGCGTCGTGGGGCGCAGCATGATCGTGCTGCTAGAGGGCGTCGCCCCCCACCAGCAGTGAGTAGGGACAGGGTGTAGGGGGCAGAGATGACGCTCCACGCGTCTCTACTGGCGTCTCGCTCGCACCAGTGGTCGCTCACCGGCGTCGTCATGATCGTGTTGCTAGAGGGCGTCGCCCCCCACCAGCAGTGAGTAGGGACAGGGTGTAAGGGGCGGAGATGACGCTCCACGCGTCTCTACAGGCGTCTCGCTCGCACCAGTGGTCGCTCACCGGCGTCGTAGGGCGCAGCATGATTGTGCTGCTAGAGGGCGTCGCCCCCCACCAGCAGTGAGTAGGGGCAGGGTGTAGGGGGCGGAGATGACGCTCCACGCGTCTCTACTGGCGTCTCGCTCGCACCAGTGGTCGCTCACCGGCGTCGTGGGGCGCAGCATGATCGTGCTGCTAGAGGGCGTCGCTCCCCACCAGCAGCGAGTGAGGGTGGAAATGACGTCATACTGACTTTGAAGCACCTAAATAAAATTCTTTAGAATACGTGTAGTGTTGATATCGATTTGATTGAAGAGGGGTGATAGTCTGATAATGAAAAGATGTGTAATAATTTTGTTTTTCGTGTACAGGACTGTGGTGCGAGTATCAGTGGGCAAGTCACAAGCCCTGTACTCGTGGGAGGCGGGGCGGGGTGGGGAGGGGGCGGCGGCGTTCGTGACGGTGGGTGGTGTCCGCGTCGACCTGCCGCAGCACCCCGTGGCGCTGCACGGCGTCATGACGCGCTCCAGCCGCCAGCTGTCGTCCACGCTGCAGGTGGGTGGTGGGTGGTGACGGTGGGTGGTGTCCGCGTCGACCTGCCGCAGCACCCCGTGGCGCTGCACGGCGTCATGACGCGCTCCAGCCGCCAGCTGTCGTCCACGCTGCAGGTGGGTGGTGGGTGGTGACGGTGGGTGGTGTCCGCGTCGACCTGCCGCAGCACCCCGTGGCGCTGCACGGCGTCATGACGCGCTCCAGCCGCCAGCTGTCGTCCACGCTGCAGGTGGGTGGTGGGTGGTGACGGTGGGTGGTGTCCGCGTGGACCTGCCGCAGCACCCAAATCTTGACTTGGACTTGAAAGATAAGGTTTTTAGAAGATTGAACGTATTGCGGAAACACAAATCAAATTATTTATTAACTAATATTTTGATTAGTACTTTTAATTTTTCTACAGTAGTCACACTACTTAATACTATATAAATTATAAATATTAGATGTTATATACTAAAGAAAGTCGACCAAGATCACCTACTGTCCGAGGTGGGGGTGTCACCTCGGACAGTAGGTGATCTTGGTCGTCTTTCTTTGGTATATGACATCTAATATTTATAATTTTTTAGAAGATATTTTTTAGTACAGATGTTGCCTTTTTTACGCGGTAGTGCGAGAAGCATGTTATTTTACGTCAGGTCCAAAACTTCGGAGGGCCATTTGCACTAAAAAACGTCGTACGAGACATGTGCAAAAACTAAATTTTGTGTTTTTCGTACTTGTGTCGTAATGTATTAATTATTTTAAGTGATTTTTTTTACGTAACAGTTTTCGAAGTCGTAAAAAGTGTGCCCTGATTTTTTGTTCAATCAAATAATCTTTTGTAGTGTTTGAGATGTCTTAGTTAAAGGTATTTTTTATATTTACTCTTACGGAACCTTTCGTGCGCGAGTCCAACTCGCACTCGGTCTGTTTAGATATCGTTTTCATAGTAGGTTTTATAATTTGTAATTTACTGAGCATGTATTGTGTGTTTAGTGACGTACCTCAATAGAATGTTGTATTTAGGAATTGGGAGTGACGCGCACCGCATCCCGCATGTCGCGCGGAGCTGAAGCGGAAGAAGAAGCGGGCGCCACGAGCGGAGCGGGCGCGGGAGCGGCAGCGGGGGCACAAGCGGCGGCGGCGGGGTCCCCCGGGCCGGCGCCGGCGCCCGCGCGGAGGCCCAGGCCCGCGCCGCTGCTGCCCGCGCCCCGCGTGCAGTTCAAAGTCGGACTACAGGTAACCTGTGCTCTACGTGAACGCCTTGGGCCTATTGACGTGACAACGTCTTATAAATTGGTTTGCCGGGTGACACTTCAAGAAACTGCGTTACGCTCCGCTCACGTTATGCGCTCACAATGAGAGCGAGTGAGAGGCACGCGTTGTCGTTGTCACGTAAAACTTTCGCCCGTATACCGACTTTACAGGCAACCAATTTTTTTCTCAAAAGTTTGTAACTTGTAATAAAAGCGGAAGTCCTTATGTAACTTTTGGTATCAAAAAAAGACTTCCACTTGTATTACAAGTTACAAGCTTACGAGAAACGGGCCCCTGGACGGCAGCTCTGCGACAGGACTCGGATACCTGTTTTTACTCCATAAAAAAGAACGGTTCGAATTTCGTTCTTTTTGTTCTTCGGTATATCAATTCTTTGTTAATGGAGTAATTTGAAAATACGACGTTGGTAATTTCATTACATTTTGAGCACTACCTAAAGAATATAAAACAATTTAAATATTGGGTTATTTCGGGGTTCTCGAAAAAAACCCCGAGCCTTGATCTGCGAGCGGAGCGCACTCATTAATGACTCCGTTCTATATTCATCGCCGGCGAAGCATTAGTATGAAGATTACAACTGCGAGGGGTACCAAGAGCGTTACCTTAAGGATGCGGCTATGAAAACTTGGCCAATGAGACCGCATCATAGTGTTTCGAATTCGAATTTGAAGAATGTAATTAATCAATTTTGCACAGCACCGCTTCACTTCGCGTCAGTGAAGCCGCACCCTAACTCTTCCTTGAATAATTCGTAAAACTGTATTTTTAGCCCAATATATAAAATGTGAATTTGCCAACTTTTTAACTAACACAGTTTGTTGGACGGAATAAGAATACAACATAATTTTGTAAAAACAGAGTCTCAGCATAACCGCCGCCCTGCTGCCGTCGCTACAAGCTCAGTACAAGATGGAGCACGTGCAGAGCGCCGGCGTGACGGGCCGCAAGGCGCACTTCACCGTCGACCTGCCGCAACACTCGCTCAGCTTCGTCACCAAGCTGCAGGTGACGATATTGTCACTAACACACAGTCTCGGCGTGACGGGCCGCAAGGCGCACTTCACCGTCGACCTGCCGCAACACTCGCTCAGCTTCGTCACCAAGCTGCAGGTGACGATATTGTCACTAACACACAGTCTCGGCGTGACGGGCCGCAAGGCGCACTTCACCGTCGACCTGCCGCAACACTCGCTCAGCTTCGTCACCAAGCTGCAGGTGACGATATTGTCACTAACACACAGTCTCGGCGTGACGGGCCGCAAGGCGCACTTCACCGTCGACCTGCCGCAACACTCGCTCAGCTTCGTCACCAAGCTGCAGGTGACGATATTGTCACTAACACACAGTCTCGGCGTGACGGGCCGCAAGGCGCACTTCACCGTCGACCTGCCGCAACACTCGCTCAGCTTCGTCACCAAGCTGCAGGTGACGATATTGTCACTAACACACAGTC
Source organism: Thaumatotibia leucotreta (assembly GCA_025490895.1). Classification (NCBI taxonomy): domain Eukaryota; kingdom Metazoa; phylum Arthropoda; class Insecta; order Lepidoptera; family Tortricidae; genus Thaumatotibia; species Thaumatotibia leucotreta. Next base: position 7,691 of record JALPQI010010972.1, read on the forward strand.
TCGGCGTGACGGGCCGCAAGGCGCACTTCACCGTCGACCTGCCGCAACACTCGCTCAGCTTCGTCACCAAGCTGCAGGTGACGATATTGTCACTAATGCCCACTGATGGGACAAAAACACCACATGGCGACCGTGACAGGAGTCGAACCCTTTCTTAAGTTGGAATTGTGTGATAATCAACTTAATGTTGAATAGATCACTGATACATTTAATATCGTGTTTTTTCAACATCTGTGTATTCGTTAGAATGTATTCAAAAAGCTTTTTCGCATCTCTTATTTAGACAAGCAGCCTTATTTCACTCGTGAATCTCGTGATCACTTTTCTATTCTAAGATTTGCCACAGTTAACGTTCGCCTCCGGTACTGTTTCACTAAGTGCTTATACCATGCTGATCGAAATTATCTCACAGAAATCCTATGCCAGTGACACGCATGTGTGACCGAAAAGATTGTACTCCTATGCCGGCGACACAGACTTGTGTCAAAAACGTTCCTATTTTTATGCCACTGGCATAGGAGTGAGAACTTGATTAATGCTAGTGGCATAAGAATAAGATTACTTTGATCACGTATGTGTGTCACCGGCGTCGAACGTGTTAAGCTTTTAAGCGCCATAGAAATTTTTCTTCGAGCGTGCTCACGCTACTTACGGTTATTGACGGTGTGTGTAACAGTATTACACTGTGGCGAAATGAGCTGGAAAAAATATACCAATATATACCAGACAATTGTGATAAAAAGATTTTACGCTTTGAAAGTCTTTCGCTTCATTCTCTAGCGACACAAACTACTTAATATGTAATTGTCTAACACCAGGTATCGGAAGCCAATATTCCGTCGTCGGCCATCGTGGCGCTGCCGGCGGCGCACGTGGCGGCGCGGGTGCTGGAAGACGCGCCCAATGGACAGGTAACACTCGTCTAGGGTTTACTTTGCTATTTTACACAGTGTGCTATTTTAGCACACACAGGTGTCTATATACCTATTAGGAGGGCTCAAACCATGAAAAAATTGTTAATGTGTTTTTCACGAAATAAATTATTATTTTCTTTTTAAGGATCAAATCATTTATTAACAAAAATATAGTAACATAAAGGGTAATTTAAGAAAAATAAATAAATAAATAGTTATCACGCAAGCACTGATGGAGATATTAGGTAAAGTCAGGTAGAGGAAAGATTGGGTAGGGCTGCGCCGTCGCTTATTATTATTTTACTAAATTATTATTATTTTACTTGTTGTTGAAAATTTTCACAAATGCTTTACGGCGAAGGAAACATCGTGAGGAAACCTGCATACATCTGCGAATTCAGGATGTATGTGAAGTACTGGGCCAGCGTTGAGACCATGGCAACTAGGCACGTTTGATATCGAGTTGCGGAAAAAAAATGGCCGGAATACAATAGAATACAACAGGTGCATCATAAAGTTCCGGCGTCATAAAGTGGTTACCATATTTGGATTCTTTGAGTAATTTCTATAAATTTTTTTGAATTTGGCTGTACGGCCTGTTGACCTTCAAAATCATTATTAGACGTGACTGTACATAATGGAACACTAGTGGCCCTAAAATGCTGCCCTGAGGAACACCTCCGTGGAGCATAGGCATTATTTAGCTTGGAGTTGACAACCGCTAATTTAAATTGAGACCACGTTATTTGCTGACTGATAGCTTTTGTTGACATGCTAAAACTGGTCCATAACTTACTAGTTTGATATGAATTATAGCATGATAAACGATATCGAATGCTTTGCTTAAATCTAAGATAAAACTTGCACTCAACTATGTCGTTCACTTCTAATACCTATCCAAATCACCACATATGTAGTGGATTTCTCTTCCCAGAAGCTAGGTACTTCACTTATAACATACAGTTTCTATGAAAATCTACAAAAAAAAAGTATTTTCGAAAGTCTTGATATATCTTAAAAAAGTGCTCTTTTCTGCCGTTTCAAGGCTGAGGTCGTGACCAACAGCACAATTATTTACAATAGCTTTCCTTTTCACCTAACTCTGTTTTGTGCCATCGAAATTACCCCCCGGATTTTGACGCCCTTCCCCTACTCCTACTGGACAGGACGAACCATGATGAGCTTTTCAAGTTCGAAAACATTAACTTGATTTATGTTCTGTGTTTACCTGGGGATTGGAAACAACCATCCTAATCTAGCTTTTAGCGGGAGCTAAGGAAATATTGGTATTACTTGTACCCAGGAAGCGCCCGAAGCGCCGGACGCCCCAGGCGTGGTGTTGCGAGCAGGACGCTACCTGTACGCCACGGCGGACATCGGCCTCTTCGAGCACACGCTGTCCACCGACCTGCTCAACCATCTGGTGTTCGTGCAGAAGGTGTTCATGAAGGTGAGACACTTGTAGCCAGTGTGTTGCGAGCAGGACGCTACCTGTACGCCACGGCGGACATCGGCCTCATTAAGGTGTACATGAAGGTGAGAGGGATGTGGCAGGTGACATTACTTGTATTCAGGTTGCCGGTCTAAAGGTAAGATGAGGAACTAGAGTGAAGTTTTGCTTAAAATATTCAAGGTTTAAACCGTTAAACTCACGTGTATTTATTTAGTTACTACGCGCGACATGTTTCGGAGAGCCTAGGTTTCCATTATCAAGCACTAAGCCCGCGTTTACGACAAGCGATTCACGAGCGCGGCGCATTATTCCAGGCTTTGGCTTTTTGGGTTTGTATTGTTTGTTGTCAGTTGGCTGTTTGGTCTGTGCTCAGTTGGGCTGGAAATGACCTGATAAATTTACGTCCAACTCTGGTTTGAGAATTCCATAGACTATTTTGAAATTAAAGAAAGTCACTCTAGCGCGTAATTTCCACGGCAATCGTTAACGTAAAATTTTATCCATGTCTTTATCTTGAACTTTCTTAATAACAGTCTTACTTCGAATTGTTTGCTTACCCACATTAATTGCAAATGCCCACACAGTTAACTGACCTATTGGTGTCCCTGTTTGTCATGTGCATATAACTAGTTATGTTGGCAATGGCCTACAAAAGAACGTATTTTCCATAAATGGGCATTTTCGCGAGAAGAGATCCAAAAACTTATTTTTCTGAAACAGGTAAATTTTATGTTTTTCCTGCTCAGAATCACGTGCTCTTTCGATCCTACTAGAAGAAAAAAAGTGTCCCAACTTTTTGTTTCTATTACGTAACCGTTTTTCAAACACTTTGTACAGCGGTTACAAAGTGGAGAGCATGTAAAATGTATGAAAAAGGGTTTAGCAGCCTTACCGAACAAGAGGTGCCTTTCCCCACGGATGAGGTCAATATTTTAGGTGGTGTACTAGCAGGCCCTAAGAATACTCCGTGCTTAATATCAGCTCTAGATCTTCTTTTGTTTCAGAGTTATTCAAGATAATGTAAAATATACAGGGTGCCGTTGAAAGTGGCATATTTCGTAAACTGTTTAAGTTAGATCAACCAAACAAAATTGTGTTTGATAACAATAAAATAAACTACAAAATGCATATTTTTAACCTGCATCTTGTCCTTATTTTTCATAATAAAAAAAGGTTTCTTGTTTTTTTTTCCATATTTTTTTGTATTTCACGCGGAGGTACACCTACAAAAAAAATATGCATACATAGCCACTAATGTCCACTGTATACATAAATAAAAATATTTCCGTAAATCATCGTGCGTCATGCCAAAAAAAAAATTTTTTCAGAAGTAGTCGTTACTGGCATACAAATAAAGTACCAGTGCAGTGTGAACATAAGTTAGTGTGTAGGTATACAATCTCTCGACACTTACCGCACAAAATATCATTGACGTAAATTGACTTATTAGTGCATTTGCTATATAAATCAGCCTCTTGTCCAGTTTGTATGCATTTTTTCTTTCCACATATATTTTTTAACGTTTTTTCACAAGACTTACACTTAATTTTTTCCATTTTCCAACAGAAAATGCAACAAATCAAATGTCGAAAACAATACTATGTGTCAAATGTTTATCTCTCTTTTATAAAGCAAATGTACTAATAAGTCAATTTACGTCAATAATATTTTGTGCGGTAAGTGTCGAGAGATTGTATACCTACACACTAACTTATGTTCACACTGCACTGGTACTTTATTTGTATGCCAGTAACGACTACTTCTGAAAAAAAATTTTTTTTGGCATGACGCACGTTGATTTACGGAAATATTTTTATTTATGTATACAGTGGACATTAGTGGCTATGTATGCATATTTTTTTTTTAGGTGTACCTCCGCGTGAAATACAAAAAAATATGGAAAAAAAAACAAGAAACCTTTTTTTATTATAAAAAATAAGGACAAGATGCAGGTTAAAAATATGCATTTTGTAGTTTATTTTATTGTTATCAAAGACAATTTTGTTTGGTTGATCTAACTTGAACAGTTTACGAAATATGCCACTTTCAACGGCACCCTGTATATTTTATATTATCTTGAATAACTCTGAAACAAAAGAAGATCTAGAGCTGATATTAAGCAAGGAGTATTCTTAAGGCCTGCTAGTACACCACCTAAAATATTGATCTCATCCGTGGGGAAAGGCACCTCTTGTTCGGTAAGGCTGCTAAACCCTTTGGGACCATTTTTTTCTTGTTCTTTTTTTCTCCTAGATTGAAAGAACTCGTTATTCTGAGTAGGAAAAACATTAAATTTACCTACCTTAAAAAAATTTTTTTTTGGATCTCTTCTCGCGAAAATGCCCAAATATCCTATCAGAGATCTGTCCTTTTGAGTTGGTACCTACAGCAGAATGTTAACAGTGGCGTGCACTCCATATAGGCAAATAGGCACTGCCTACCCTAGCAGAACAGCATCTACATATACTTTTTCGTCTTCATTATAATAATTTGTCATGTTTTATGAAAGAAATCCACATAAATTTTTATATTAACGGAGCTCGCGGCGATTTAAATTTCCGCGCGCGCTAGCTAGCCTAGCGCGCGGCTGCCCAAGCCCCATCTGGGGTAAGGCAACGGCTATCGGAGCCTACAAAAACACACACACTCACACAGTGCGTTTGTGTAGACATGTCCGTGAAGTATATACATATTCTTGCCCAGTGCACACGAAGATAGAATATATACGCACACAATCAAAAGAATAGGCTGCGCCTAGGCACCATACGTGCGAGAAGGACGGCCAATCGGTCTCTCTCTGACTTACCGAGCCTCGAGATGTAATACGACTAATTTTAAGAACTCTCCTATGTTGCGATTTTTACTTGAAGTGAGAGGCATTACATTCTGTCAGGTTTATTTGTTTACAAACAGTCGCGAGTCGGTTTTGATTTTTGCGATACAGGTTTGAGGTTAATCAGTAGAAAATCTATCAAAACTCATTCATTGTTATATTAATACAATTCGGTTCTAACAGATTTTTTTTACGTTTATTTTCATATAAGTGTTGTGACTTGTGACTGTGCGTGACGGAATTATGCTATGAGAATAAATTGTGAATACCTAGTTAGTTGATGGTGGCTGCTGTATGTCTAGCGTGTCTACGAAGTTGATTTTCGGCGGATTTAGCAAGTTAACAATAAAACAAAAGAAGTTAGTACAGGTACGTGTAATTATTTCAAAAGTCGATGTATTCTGTACTCGGAAATTGTACTTATAGCATTAATGAACATTGTATTTTAGCTATTTCACTCGTTAGGTATTGCACTTATATTTCGAATTCACCGATGATTAATGCTACGCATATTTAACCTTTCACTCTTCTTGAGCGATTTGAAAAGCATTAGGACGTTAACAAAAGTCGGCGGTCGAGATAAAAGACTTAGTTATTGTCGCAAGCTATACCTAGACTCTTTCACTTTACTCAAGTCTACTATCCACTTGTGAGTTTGCAATGCGATGGTCAATATTGTTTGTTGCTCAGATAAAAAAAAATTGCCTACCCTAACTAAAAACCCTGTGCACGCCACTGAATGTTAAGTCTTCAAAACCTGTTCAAAATTGTAACAAGTATAAAATTGCAGGAAGTGAACGAGGTGGTCCAGAAAGTGTACGGCGGGGAGAAGCCGGTGCCGCTGTGGAACGAGGAGGAGGCCTCCAGCTCCGCGCTCAGCAGGATCCTGTTCTCGCTGCTCATCAGGATCAAGGTGACGCGTCCAGTAGTGGGCAGTGGACGCGGTAGTCCAGGTGGACGGCGGGGAGAAGCCGGTGCCGCTGTGGAACGAGGAGGAGGCCTCCAGCTCCGCGCTCAGCAGGATCCTGTTCTCGCTGCTCATCAGGATCAAGGTGACGCGTCCAGTAGTGGGCAGTGGACGCGGTAGTCCAGGTGGACGGCGGGGAGAAGCCGGTGCCGCTGTGGAACGAGGAGGAGGCCTCCAGCTCCGCGCTCAGCAGGATCCTGTTCTCGCTGCTCATCAGGATCAAGGTGACGCGTCCAGTAGTGGGCAGTGGACGCGGTAGTCCAGGTGGACGGCGGGGAGAAGCCGGTGCCGCTGTGGAACGAGGAGGAGGCCTCCAGCTCCGCCCTCAGCAGGATCCTGTTCTCGCTGCTCATCAGGATCAAGGTACGCGTCCAGTAGTGGGCAGTGGACGCGGTAGTCCAGGTGGACGGCGGGGAGAAGCCGGTGCCGCTGTGGAACGAGGAGGAGGCCTCCAGCTCCGCGCTCAGCAGGATCCTGTTCTCGCTGCTCATCAGGATCAAGGTGACGCGTCCAGTAGTGGGCAGTGGACGCGGTAGTCCAGGTGGACGGCGGGGAGAAGCCGGTGCCGCTGTGGAACGAGGAGGAGGCGTTCACTTATTTCATTGAAACACTAGTATTATCAAAATTCACACTTATTATGTTAATTATGCATTAGGTATATCCTCCTAAGGCTCATGCATATGTCGCAGGCGGATTGTATAATCCGCCGTATTACAATACGACTAGCCGGATTACAAAACAGCCCTGTTTTGTAATACGGCGGATTGACGATTAGCCGGATTGTCATTCCGATACGTTCTTCAATATGGCGGCCCACGTTTAGCCGTATTGAAAAACTATTCCGATTGTAGGGTGACCATACTTACAAAATAAAACAATGTGGAAATTGCAACATTTTTACTTATAAAGAAAAATCGAATAAAAATAATTTTCTTAATTGTTAAGTAACCAACATTAGGTACTTATTTATGGTAGGTATCAGTTATTTTTAAATTACAATTCACAAGATACAGCAATCAAAAAACATGTGTAAATGTAACATTTTAATAAGAAAAATCTTACTACAATAACCTTTTTAATCATATTTATTAATATAGCATATTGCATTTTATCACTCCCACCGTGGCCACTTGCCTTGTGAATTTCCATCAAAATATCGAAATACTGCTCCGTGGGTATTACTCGAACAGTAAAGTATTAATAGACGTTCGAATATGGTCTACTCCGCACCGCGAACTTGGTTCGCTCCGTACGTGCACTCGACACGCCACACCATCGCACTGTTCAAAAACGGTCCAGTGCCTTTCGTGCTACTAGACAGTGATCATGTCGATATGCCTCAGATTTTATCCAAAAAAGCTAAAATCGCGTTAGTTTTGGCAATCATCGTCGCTACAACACCAATTGATAAACAGAAAAAAAGAAAAGAATGGGCAAAATGTTATTTAAAAGACAGAGAGTCATATTAGTCATATGCGACGTATTAGAGACTTCGATGACGAAAATTTTCGTATTATATCTTCGCATGAATTCTCATCAAAGTTTTTCTTAAATTCACTGTTTTTGCACATATTTAACACTTTTTTAACTGACTTCAAAAAAAGGAGGAGGTTCTCAATTCGACTGAATTTTTTTTTTTTTTTTTTTTTTGTTGTATGTATGTTACCTGATATCTCCGAAAATAGTGAACCGATTCTAAAATTTCTTTTTGTGATCGAACGTGTATTACCCCGAGATGGTCCCATTGGCACCAAGTTGGGGTCTGATGATGGGATCCTGGAGAAATCGAGGGATCTCTTCAAATGTTATAGGTATGGCGCTTTTGGTAATTTTCATTCATTTACAAGAATTTGCATTCAGAAAGTAGGATTTGAGGAAACCAATGATGGAAACAAATCGGGAATCTTGGAGAAACCGGTTGAAGTCGGTTTTTTAAATTTTTAATTTTCGTCGTTTATTCCACCATTGACTTGTAAAATCAGAACAACACTCCCGACAAACGACGCCATTTTTGTTGTTATGACAGGCAACGCCACGAGTGTCAGAAATGGGAACCAAAAACTGACAAAGCGGCGGCTCATGACTCGCCGTATTACAATATGGCTAGCCGCATTGAATAACGTTTGGCGTCGAACACAATCCGCCTGATTTTCATTTAGCCGTATTCAATCCGGCTAGTCGTCAATCCGCCGTATTACAAAACAGGGCTGATTTGTAATCCGGCTAGGCGTATTGTAATACGGCGGATTATACAATCCGCCTTCGACACATACAAGAGCAATATCCAAGTAGGCAATAAAGTTGATTTCAATATGTTCGAAAATTTTACAAGACAAAAGTAATGCAACTCAGATCTAATGTAATAGACAGACATCGGATTCCGTGAGGCGAAACGTTTTGACAGCTAGGGACTTCTTATATCGATAAATGAGTTTATCGATATAGGACGTGCTATTACAGATTTCATATTTATAAGTGAAAATAAATAATGCCTGTCTAAAAAATAGAAGACTTGCTTAAAAAGTATCCTGAAATAATTAAACGCGGATCTAAGCTACACTGTAGCCAATGTCAAATGATCTTTCAACGCAAAAAATATTCTCTTGGTTTTTAAATACCTATACTTTCTTTTCGAAAACCGGAAGACAAACAAGTATTTAAAAAGAAAAATATAATTTCCACAGAGAGCTACTAAGTTCATGGTGACCTGTAATATATCGTGGTATCAATTAAAAAATTAAATTTTTTGTGGTTTTATTCTAAAATTGCATTTTTGGACAATATGAGAAGTTTTCACTGCCTTTGGAATCTACTACCAGAAAAAAATTATAAGCAAACCTTTATGTGATCACTAGTATGTAGAACTAGTATCGATAATTGATTATATCCAGGGCCCGTAACTTTCATGCCGATGACATCAATTTGACGTCACGCTCCATTTAGGGTGATCCAAAATAGTTTTATTGTTAAATATTAATCATTAGTCATCAATCATTTTAATCATGTACAAATAGCTTCAAAAGTAGTATATTTTACTCGTGAAATAAATAATATCTACTTGATACGTGAAACATAAGTAAAATTATTTGATTTGTTTTTATACATACATTTTATTTAATGATATTGTTAGCACGTTTCAATATTTACGTAGAAAACGGAATTCCTCTTTAACGTAAAGCACGTATCAAGTAGGTATTATTTATTTCACGTGTAAATAGACTACTTTTAAAGTTATTTGTACATGATTAAAATGATTGACCACTAATGATTAATATTTAACAATAAAACTATTTCGGATCACCCTAAATGGAGCGTGACGTCAAATTGATGTCATCGGCATGAAAGTTACGGGCCCTGATTATATCGGTATAGGAAGTCCCTAGCTGTCAAGAAGTTTCGCCCCTCAGAATCCGATGTCTGGTAATAGAATTTAAATTTCTTCGATGTGAATAAGTACTACAAATAGGACCATAAGCCTTACGAGGATATTTTATTCCTCCAAAATATATTAGCTACGTAGCAGAATATAGCAAGTGGTAAGCCAATCTAAGGGCTACAGCTATACGATACTATCGCGTGATTGTTTTACTCCTCTTACGTACGACGGCATCCCATACGGCCTACGTCGGGCCAGTGTGTACAATCGATTAACTGTGTAATGTGGTCCCCAGCGCATCCAGCTGACAGCCACGACACCGAGCAACTCGGCTGTGCGGCTGGAGACGGGCGCCGTCGAGTTCGAGCTGTCCAACCGCGTGCAGAACGTGCGGCCCGCCGAGCCGCACTCGCTGAGGCTCTTCGCTCGAGCACAGGTTCGTATATAACTGTGTAATGTGGTCCGTAGTGCGTCCAGCTGACAGCCACGCGTGCAGAACGTGCGGCCCGCCGAGCCGCACTCGCTGAGGCTCTTCGCTCGAGCACAGGTTCGTATATAACTGTGTAATGTGGTCCGTAGTGCGTCCAGCTGACAGCCACGCGTGCAGAACGTGCGGCCCGCCGAGCCGCACTCGCTGAGGCTCTTCGCTCGAGCACAGGTTCGTATATAACTGTGTAATGTGGTCCGTAGTGCGTCCAGCTGACAGCCACGCGTGCAGAACGTGCGGCCCGCCGAGCCGCACTCGCTGAGGCTCTTCGCTCGAGCACAGGTTCGTATATAACTGTGTAATGTGGTCCGTAGTGCGTCCAGCTGACAGCCACGCGTGCAGAACGTGCGGCCCGCCGAGCCGCACTCGCTGAGGCTCTTCGCTCGAGCACAGGTTCGTATATAACTGTGTAATGTGGTCCGTAGTGCGTCCAGCTGACAGCCACGCGTGCAGAACGTGCGGCCCGCCGAGCCGCACTCGCTGAGGCTCTTCGCTCGAGCACAGGTTCGTATATAACTGTGTAATGTGGTCCGTAGTGCGTCCAGCTGACAGCCACGTGTCCAGAACGTGCGGCCCGCCGAGCCGCACTCGCTGAGGCTCTTCGCTCGAGCACAGGTTCGTATATAACTGTGTAATGTGGTCCGTAGTGCGTCCAGCTGACAGCCACGCGTCCAGAACGTGCGGCCCGCCGAGCCGCACTCGCTGAGGCTCTTCGCTCGAGCACAGGTTCGTATATAACTGTGTAATGTGGTCCGTAGTGCGTCCAGCTGACAGCCACGCGTCCAGAACGTGCGGCCCGCCGAGCCGCACTCGCTGAGGCTCTTCGCTCGAGCACAGGTTCGTATATAACTGTGTAATGTGGTCCGTAGTGCGTCCAGCTGACAGCCACGCGTCCAGAACGTGCGGCCCGCCGAGACGCACTCGCTGAGGCTCTTCGCTCGAGCACAGGTTCGTATATAACTGTGTAATGTGGTCCGTAGTGCGTCCAGCTGACAGCCACGCGTGCAGAACGTGCGGCCCGCCGAGCCGCACTCGCTGAGGCTCTTCGCTCGAGCACAGGTTCGTATATAACTGTGTAATGTGGTCCGTAGTGCGTCCAGCTGACAGCCACGCGTCCAGAACGTGCGGCCCGCCGAGCCGCACTCGCTGAGGCTCTTCGCTCGAGCACAGGTTCGTATATAACTGTGTAATGTGGTCCGTAGTGCGTCCAGCTGACAGCCACGCGTCCAGAACGTGCGGCCCGCCGAGCCGCACTCGCTGAGGCTCTTCGCTCGAGCACAGGTTCGTATATAACTGTGTAATGTGGTCCGTAGTGCGTCCAGCTGACAGCCACGCGTGCAGAACGTGCGGCCCGCCGAGCCGCACTCGCTGAGGCTCTTCGCTCGAGCACAGGTTCGTATATAACTGTGTAATGTGGTCCGTAGTGCGTCCAGCTGACAGCCACGCGTGCAGAACGTGCGGCCCGCCGAGCCGCACTCGCTGAGGCTCTTCGCTCGAGCACAGGTTCGTATATAACTGTGTAATGTGGTCCGTAGTGCGTCCAGCTGACAGCCACGCGTGCAGAACGTGCGGCCCGCCGAGCCGCACTCGCTGAGGCTCTTCGCTCGAGCACAGGTTCGTATATAACTGTGTAATGTGGTCCGTAGTGCGTCCAGCTGACAGCCACGCGTCCAGAACGTGCGGCCCGCCGAGCCGCACTCGCTGAGGCTCTTCGCTCGAGCACAGGTTCGTATATAACTGTGTAATGTGGTCCGTAGTGCGTCCAGCTGACAGCCACGCGTGCAGAACGTGCGGCCCGCCGAGCCGCACTCGCTGAGGCTCTTCGCTCGAGCACAGGTTCGTATATAACTGTGTAATGTGGTCCGTAGTGCGTCCAGCTGACAGCCACGCGTGCAGAACGTGCGGCCCGCCGAGCCGCACTCGCTGAGGCTCTTCGCTCGAGCACAGGTTCGTGTATAACTGTGTAATGTGGTCCGTAGTGCGTCCAGCTGACAGCCACGCGTGCAGAACGTGCGGCCCGCCGAGCCGCACTCACTGAGGCTCTTCGCTCGTGCACAGGTTCGTATATAACTGTGTAATGTGGTCCGTAGTGCGTCCAGCTGACAGCCACGCGTGCAGAACGTGCGGCCCGCCGAGCCGCACTCGCTGAGGCTCTTCGCTCGAGCACAGGTTCGTATATAACTGTGTAATGTGGTCCGTAGTGCGTCCAGCTGACAGCCACGCGTGCAGAACGTGCGGCCCGCCGAGCCGCACTCGCTGAGGCTCTTCGCTCGAGCACAGGTTCGTATATAACTGTGTAATGTGGTCCGTAGTGCGTCCAGCTGACAGCCACGCGTCCAGAACGTGCGGCCCGCCGAGCCGCACTCGCTGAGGCTCTTCGCTCGAGCACAGGTTCGTGTATAACTGTGTAATGTGGTCCGTAGTGCGTCCAGCTGACAGCCACGCGTGCAGAACGTGCGGCCCGCCGAGCCGCACTCACTGAGGCTCTTCGCTCGTGCACAGGTTCGTATATAACTGTGTAATGTGGTCCGTAGTGCGTCCAGCTGACAGCCACGCGTGCAGAACGTGCGGCCCGCCGAGCCGCACTCGCTGAGGCTCTTCGCTCGAGCACAGGTTCGTATATAACTGTGTAATGTGGTCCGTAGTGCGTCCAGCTGACAGCCACGCGTGCAGAACGTGCGGCCCGCCGAGCCGCACTCGCTGAGGCTCTTCGCTCGAGCACAGGTTCGTATATAACTGTGTAATGTGGTCCGTAGTGCGTCCAGCTGACAGCCACGCGTCCAGAACGTGCGGCCCGCCGAGCCGCACTCGCTGAGGCTCTTCGCTCGAGCACAGGTTCGTGTATAACTGTGTAATGTGGTCCGTAGTGCGTCCAGCTGACAGCCACGCGTGCAGAACGTGCGGCCCGCCGAGCCGCACTCACTGAGGCTCTTCGCTCGTGCACAGGTTCGTATATAACTGTGTAATGTGGTCCGTAGTGCGTCCAGCTGACAGCCACGCGTGCAGAACGTGCGGCCCGCCGAGCCGCACTCGCTGAGGCTCTTCGCTCGAGCACAGGTTCGTATATAACTGTGTAATGTGGTCCGTAGTGCGTCCAGCTGACAGCCACGCGTGCAGAACGTGCGGCCCGCCGAGCCGCACTCGCTGAGGCTCTTCGCTCGAGCACAGGTTCGTATATAACTGTGTAATGTGGTCCGTAGTGCGTCCAGCTGACAGCCACGCGTGCAGAACGTGCGGCCCGCCGAGCCGCACTCGCTGAGGCTCTTCGCTCGAGCACAGGTTCGTATATAACTGTGTAATGTGGTCCGTAGTGCGTCCAGCTGACAGCCACGCGTGCAGAACGTGCGGCCCGCCGAGCCGCACTCGCTGAGGCTCTTCGCACGTGCGCAGGTTAATTTATTCTAAAAATTTCAAAGTTAATAATCACCTTATTAAAAATAAAACGACTTTCGAAAATCCCATCATAACAGTTTGTTTTGAACTTGAAGAAAGAATTATCGAAATCCTACGAACAAATTAAACATGGAAGCCGCACGCCATATTAAATTGCCTTTCAAAAACGGTCCTGAATTTTAGTTGACAAATGTCACCCCTTCTTCAATGCATCACAGTAATTAATTAAAATATAAACCTATAAAAACTTAAACCGCTATTTAAAAATAGTTGTTATTGGTCCATCAAAGTTTTGATTGGCTATATTCTATAAACAATTGTCAAAGATGTTGCGCCGAAATATGCGCGGTGTTAAGAAAAACACTATGTCCTGCCTATCTTGGTACAATTGAACAATTGCTTTTGGGGGTATTTTTGAGCTGGCGTTAGACATTCATGTTATGCATGTATTATATGGTCGCAGTCAAAATCGGTTAGCGTGATATTGAGATATTCGTCAATTTGTCGTGCTCATCCTTAATGCACATGGATGGTTTTCTCATAGATGCCGATGTCAGAACAGGACCAAATTAAAATGGGACCAAACTGTGAACATCAGCTTTCAAATAAAAAAAGAGTCGTCAAAATCGGATCACCCGGTTGGAAGTTCTGAATTAACAAACATAAAAAAACATGCAGCCGAATTGAGAACCTCCTCCTTTTGAATTCGGTTGAAAAGCCCACCGTTATTGTTTTTTTTTATTTCGTGACAGAAATATTTTACAAAATTTAGGACCTATCTGAAAAAGTAAGAAAAGAATTGTGTCAAAAAAAATCAATCTAAACCTCTTTACTTTTATTTTAAAAATAAAAATCGACACATGAATAACTTAATACGAAATAGTTATCTGAATATTGATTAAAACTTAAATTTTGCCAGGTGGATCTAAACCTGAGCCTGGGACAGTTGATCCGGAACGCCATGTTCGAGGAGGCGGAGCCAGAGTTCCAACAATATGCGTTCTTCAACACCAGAATAGGTACGTTTCTTCTACATCTAGGTCAATTAAAATACGTAAAAACACAACTTTATCAGCCTTTAACTCTTAAGACAAAAGTGTGGACTTGAAAGGTATGCCACATCTAAAATATGTGGGAAGATAAAATTGTATCCAGTTATATTTTGTGACTTGGCTAACAAAATAGTTTTATTCACAGGTTTACGGATTATAACCAAATAGCTGCCATTCAAGTCCACGCGTTTTACATAAGACATTCTTGTGGAACATTCTTTACAATTATGTCACAACAATCACAACTTAAAACTTGGCACTTGAAATAAAAATGGCATTGAAATACAAACTACCAAGCTTTCAACGATTGCTTTATCGATATTACAGAGCACATTACATACTGGCACAAATCTAGAAAAAACATTAAATACAGCCATAGTTTTTGAATTTCAGAATTTGCCGAGGCATCTCAAGACCGTCAAGGTTTAAAAGTTTCTTATAGTTATTAAATTTTCAACCGACTTCCAGAACATTTTTGTATTTAATATAAGCCAGATTAATTTTATTAAAGTTTTAAAACAAAGTTATATACAAGAAGGAAACTCACGTTTACAAATAGTTGTCTCAATATTTACAGCAATTATACACACGTGTAAATTAAGCTTACCGCACCATTTGCCACAAACTACTCCACTCAGTAAACTGGAAGTCTGTTGCCATGACATTATGTAGCATTTCCATCTCGGACCATCATTCTGACAGCTTATACCTTCCACTAGCCATGCGCAACGCGTTCCAAGACGAGATGGTGAGCGGCGAAGACAAGGAGGTTGTCCTGATAACCTTGAAACGACCGCTCATATACATCCAACCAGTTGCTGTAGACCGCGCCATACTTGTGTGGCTCAACTATAAGAACGCCTACGAGTACTGGAATGAGAAGAGATTGAACCTCAACAAGGAGGTGTTGACTGCGACGCAGCAGGTCTTTGAGAAGGTAAGATTTCCTCCTAAGGTTGCCTGGATGATATCGCTTCTTAGGGATGAGACCGCGTATTGTCTACCTTTTATTGGATGACTTGATCACGTAAATACAAATATCGGTATATTATGTAATTCTTATAAATTGGATTTGAATTGGCTCAACGTATCGTGGATCCCATCATCTGAGCTATGTTTGACATAAACGGTGCTATTGATTCTTTATTGATGTAGAAATTTTGATTGAAAAAACGTTTATACAGGGTTACTTTTTCACCAGTACAATAAATACCATATATTGGTATCGATAAAAGATCACATTTATGAAATAAAATCAACACTTTTTTGTCTATTTTTAACCGACTTCAAAAAGGAGGAGGTTTACAATTCGTCGAAATCTTTTTTTTTTTTTATGTATGTTCCCCGATTACTCGAAGACGCGTGGACCGATTTGAAAAATTCTTTTTTGTTCGAAAGGGTATACCTTCTAGTTAGTCCCATTGTCACCGAATTCAGATCTGATGATGGGATCCTGGAGAAATCGAGGGAACTCTTCAAATGTTGTAGGCACACATGACATTTTTCATTTATTTTCGAAGATTAATCAAGTATTTGCGTCTAGTCTTGAACGTTTTAAGTTGGTGATCTGATGATGGAAGGTACAACTCCTTAGCAATTAGGAGTTGGGGGATAATTCTTTAAGTATAACATATTTCGTGTATTTTGGAAGCTATTTGAGTATTTGCCTTTAGGTGGTCATCCTTTCATGTTGGTGAGCTGATGATGAAAGGTACAACTCCTTAGAGATTAGGAGTTGGGGGACAATTCTTTAAATATAACATATTTCATCTATTTTGGAAGCTATTCGAGTATTTGCGTTTAGGTGGTCATCCTTTCATGTCGGTGAGCTGATGATGGAAGGTACAACTCCTTAGAGATTAGGAGTTGGGGGATAATTCTTTCAATATAACATAGTTCATGTATTTTGGAAGCTATTTGAGTATTTGCCTTTAGGTGGTCATAGTCTCATATTAGTGAGCTGATGACGAAAGGTATAACTCCTTAACGATTAGGAGTTGGAGGATAATTCTTTGAATATAACAACTGTCATACATTTCCGAGATCTATTCAAGTGTTTGCTTAGTAGTTATGACATGTTGGTTAGCGGTTAGTGATTCTTTAAATAATATAGGCACGCTAAGGCTGTTACCTATAATCTTTGAAACTATTCATACCTGCTGATGATACAATGTATATCTCCTTGATAATGGGATAATTCTTTGAATATTTAAGTTATCCAGTTCAGGTTTTCTGGCCTATTACAGTGCAGTACATTCTAATTATAAGTAGGTATTTAGAGCATACTAAATAACGATTTTACACTACTAAAAAGCAAAAAATAAAATATTTTAAAATCAAAATAAAACCGCCTTCAAAAATTCGCCCGAACTAAAAAGTAAAAAATAATTTTAGTTCCTACTTCTTAGGATTTCCTACTCAAACCTTTAAACCTTTTACCCTATTCATTGTAATAAAATATTATGGCTAGGTATCCTACAGATTTCTTAGAAGTCGGTGCCAAGCCAAATATGTTCACTTCGGGAGTATATGACTGTATTTGATAGAGCTTTGTAACTTACTGTCACTCTGGCTACCTATGCTTTCATCAAAATGACTGAGGTAGGTCATTCTGTTGATAAAAACATAATCGGAGTGACAGTAAGGTACAAAGCTCTATCTAATATATACCTATGAACGTAGGTATTTGGCTTGGCACCGACTTCTAAGAAATCTGTAGGATACCTAGCCATAATATTTTATTACAATGAATAGGGTAAAAGGTTTAAAGGTTTGAGTAGGAAATCCTAAGAAGTAGGAACTAAAATTATTTTTTACTTTTTAGTTCGGGCGAATTTTTGAAGGCGGTTTTATTTTTATTTTAAAATATTTTATATTAATGTATCCTTCATGCAAATGCAACATAATGGGCGCATGACATTTTAAACAAACAGTTGACAGTCCGTGCGTTTTGTTAGTTAAGCACGTCGATAGATGCGTAATATGTTCACATTTGTTGTTAAATTTGCGTATAAGATCGAACATTAGTATTTTAGTTTTTTTGTCCCAAAAGAGTAGTAAAGAAAAATGCTATTTTGCATTTTGGACTACTGTTACGTATGTTGATTTATTATACTGGTGAAAAAGTAACCCTATATGTAGTTCAAATCTGACCGTTTTCAGGTAAAAAACATGAAAAAGTAGAAAACACTTCATTTGCCATGATTAAATTAGTTGAAAAGGTCGAAAAGGTGGGTTCGGGTTCTTAAATGACCCAAATATATGAAACACACGCGAATTGTCGTCAGGTGCAACTGACGTCGCAGATAACGACGCCGCACGTGAGCACGCTGTTCCTGCAGCTCGACGTGGACGACATCGGGATCTGTCTGCCGCTCAACCAGCCGCCTGTCGTAAGTTACTAATTAATGCTGAAAACTGTGTGCTTTTCCGAAAAGCTGGCCGATATTCCATTTGCCTTGCACGCAGTTTTTGTATATTCGCAAAGAACGACGACTCCTCCATGTGAATTATCTTTTAAGAAGAAATAAAAGATTGTATGACCAATCTGAAGGTCGGACAGTTTTTTAATAACTGGCTTCAGCGGCACAGCGTATGTTGTTGACGCCCGGGGCCGAACAGATATTTGCCGCCTACGTAGTAATTTTTAATTGTCTACTATTTCCTAACACTACTTCGGTGAAATAATGATTTTCTGACTAAACTATTAAAAAGTGGAATACTTTACCGGCACATGTGTTTCCTCATACGTATAAGGGACCGTTTAAATGAAGCGTGAAGAAGCATCTAGCTGGCCAGCAAGGCGGTGGCAACTGCCATGTTATTGCGTCTCATGTTCGTTGCCGCCGCGATTTTGGCTCCACTTTTCACTTACGAACAGGTGGAGTGGAGCCACTTTGTTGTACCAATATAAGAAAAAACTAGTTGACATAGCTACTGTCAAAGAATATGTTTCTCTGTAAGTGCCTTTAAATGATGTGTCGTTGTGTCTGATGCAGGCGACCTGGGGCCGCGGCGTGTACGAGTCAGAGTCCCGCGGCGCGGTGGTGGTGACGCTGGAGAGCACCAGCATCTCCGCCTGCTCCTCGGGCTCGCTCGTCAGCAAGGTACGACACGTGTCTGATGCAGGGGACCTGGTGGTGGTGACGCTGGAGAGCACCAGCATCTCCGCCTGCTCCTCGGGCTCGCTCGTCAGCAAGGTACGACACGTGTCTGATGCAGGGGACCTGGTGGTGGTGACGCTGGAGAGCACCAGCATCTCCGCCTGCTCCTCGGGCTCGCTCGTCAGCAAGGTACGACACGTGTCTGATGCAGGGGACCTGGTGGTGGTGACGCTGGAGAGCACCAGCATCTCCGCCTGCTCCTCGGGCTCGCTCGTCAGCAAGGTACGACACGTGTCTGATGCAGGGGACCTGGTGGTGGTGACGCTGGAGAGCACCAGCATCTCCGCCTGCTCCTCGGGCTCGCTCGTCAGCAAGGTACGACACGTGTCTGATGCAGGGGACCTGGTGGTGGTGACGCTGGAGAGCACCAGCATCTCCGCCTGCTCCTCGGGCTCGCTCGTCAGCAAGGTACGACACGTGTCTGATGCAGGGGACCTGGTGGTGGTGACGCTGGAGAGCACCAGCATCTCCGCCTGCTCCTCGGGCTCGCTCGTCAGCAAGGTACGACACGTGTCTGATGCAGGGGACCTGGTGGTGGTGACGCTGGAGAGCACCAGCATCTCCGCCTGCTCCTCGGGCTCGCTCGTCAGCAAGGTACGACACGTGTCTGATGCAGGGGACCTGGTGGTGGTGACGCTGGAGAGCACCAGCATCTCCGCCTGCTCCTCGGGCTCGCTCGTCAGCAAGGTACGACACGTGTCTGATGCAGGGGACCTGGTGGTGGTGACGCTGGAGAGCACCAGCATCTCCGCCTGCTCCTCGGGCTCGCTCGTCAGCAAGGTACGACACGTGTCTGATGCAGGGGACCTGGTGGTGGTGACGCTGGAGAGCACCAGCATCTCCGCCTGCTCCTCGGGCTCGCTCGTCAGCAAGGTACGACACGTGTCTGATGCAGGGGACCTGGTGGTGGTGACGCTGGAGAGCACCAGCATCTCCGCCTGCTCCTCGGGCTCGCTCGTCAGCAAGGTACGACACGTGTCTGATGCAGGGGACCTGGTGGTGGTGACGCTGGAGAGCACCAGCATCTCCGCCTGCTCCTCGGGCTCGCTCGTCAGCAAGGTACGACACGTGTCTGATGCAGGGGACCTGGTGGTGGTGACGCTGGAGAGCACCAGCATCTCCGCCTGCTCCTCGGGCTCGCTCGTCAGCAAGGTACGACACGTGTCTGATGCAGGGGACCTGGTGGTGGTGACGCTGGAGAGCACCAGCATCTCCGCCTGCTCCTCGGGCTCGCTCGTCAGCAAGGTACGACACGTGTCTGATGCAGGGGACCTGGTGGTGGTGACGCTGGAGAGCACCAGCATCTCCGCCTGCTCCTCGGGCTCGCTCGTCAGCAAGGTACGACACGTGTCTGATGCAGGGGACCTGGTGGTGGTGACGCTGGAGAGCACCAGCATCTCCGCCTGCTCCTCGGGCTCGCTCGTCAGCAAGGTACGACACGTGTCTGATGCAGGGGACCTGGGGCCAAGGCGTGTACGAGTCGGAGTCACTTTTCCCCTGCTGTGTTGGATCAACCATGTTACTTTTCACCTCAGCTAAGAGGCATCAAGCAAGTCATCACTTTTCTACCGTTCCAGGAGTTTTATTCTTTGCTACGAGGGAAGCAAGCAACGCTTTTCTCTTCTACAACTACGGTTTTGGATCATTAATGGATAATATTGTGTTCATCATCAGTAGTTCATGGATATTATCAGCCTATGATAGTCCACTGTTGCACGTAAGGCTCTCCTATTAACTATGCGTATAAACGCATTAGGAGGTAAATACCCATAATCGCCACGCTGGGCAAGCGCATTGGCAATCGCAGTAATGTGTCCACTATAATGACTCTGCTGCCCATCATCAATCTTTTATCAAATAATGGTCAGCGACACTTCAATCCCTTAGTCGACTCTTACGACACCCGCAGGAGGAGTTGGGGTGGTGACAAATGTATTCTTACTGCCGCCACCACGCGGCTGGCACTAATATTGTGTTACTTTTTTAATTTTCCCTGAAGGTGGTCAATCTTTTGCCAAAATCGTTTTATGATTACCTGAACATTTGTGTTTTTATCGCAGGGTCGCTTCGTGGGTCTCTGCCTGCGCTTCGCGGACGACTTCGAGACCTCCCTGGACGACTGGAAGCCGGACCCCGACCACACCGCCATCAACGTCTGCTGCGTGTCCGAGGGGACCTACGAGGTCTGCTCGCGGACCACCGCCGCCAAGCACAACGGTATGTCTCCCACACAGGACACAGCGCATCCACGTGGGCCACGGTACTTCTTAAACTTCCAGTTTTGTGGCCAGCATCACTATCAACTAGGCTATTAAGGCAATATGATAATAACTCAGATTCAGATTCAGATATTTATTCGTAAAATAATATTTCACACGTCATATAGGTACACAATTTTAAGTACACAATACAATAACTTAAGTAATAGTAATTATTATGTAGGTGATCAGTGTAGTACACATTTTTTTACTTACTAGATTACATACAAGATATTTTATAAGAACAACATGCAAGTATACATCATAAAAAAAAATGAACATTGTATTTTATAATTTAAGGTCACTGAACGCCGCGACAAATTCGTCGATGGTATAACAAGCGAGGTTTATCAATATTAATTTTAAACGATTTGCAAATACAGTATTGCTTTGTACCGTTTTCAATTCCGCGGGTAGCAAGTTATATAATCTTGCGCCCATGACACCGAGCGACTTTTGAGTTTTAGCTAGTCTACAACGCGGTACTAGTAAGATATTATTTCGGCGAGTACTGGAATGAGTGCTATATGTGTTTAAATTCGTTCTTACATATTTACAGGCATTTAGTATGTATGCACAAGGCAGAGTGATGATCTTAACTAAGGTTAACTGGAAGAGATCCCTTACAGGGATAAGTTCGCCTTTGTACCTGTTTGAATTGTTGTGTATTTTTTTACCTGTTTTTTTGTGTACAATAAAGAATTTACATACATACTTACATACATACATAAATAAACCTGGAGATAAGGGTGGAGAAGTCTAAAGAAAACGGGTTTTTATCAAATTGCATAGCCAAAAGTCCTGAAAAAGCGTTTGCAAAGCATTCTGTAAATCTTGTTTTCAATTATTTTTGCGGAAACCCTTGTTTTAATGTGTTGTACTTATGTTGACTTTTGCCGTCTTATCCTCCTGCCGCCCATACAATAAAAAATGCCAGTTAATATTGAAATAATAGTGTAGGAAATAGAATAGGGTTTCATTTTTTTGAGGAGGCGGCAAGAGGTTATATGTAATCGTTTGCCGATCACCCCAAGAAGTCTGATTTAAAATCGTGGAGGATTAATTTGTGCCGTAAATAACCGTATGGGGAAACTTACTAGCGAGATATCCACAGTAAGATTCTCGCTGGACATTCAGTCTCGTTGTTGCAGAGAACGCGAAGTGGTTCCTGAACGTGTCGTGGCAGATGGAGGGCGTGGACATCCACCTCGACGTCAACGTCGGCAAGCAGCTCTCCGCGCTAGGCCACACGCTCACCATGCTCACAGGTACCATCGCACACACTGCTGGGACATAACACATTAAACAAACACCTGCACAATATGGGCAAAACAGATCCTATGTGCAGGGCCTGCATGGAAGAGGAGGAAACAGCAAAACATATTCTTCTAAATTGTAAACAGGTAGAGGTTTACAGGAGTAGGCACTTGGGGACTCCACATACACTAAAGGAGGCATTTAGCAACCTGAAACATACATTGAGTTTCGTAGAGGAGCTTGGATGGTTAGAATAGGGCTACCTCGCTATCACGCAAAAAAGGCACAATGGTTGTCGAGTTGCGGAAAAAGCCCAGTATAACTAACTAACTAACTAACACACTGCTGGCTATACATCGGTGTATGTCCTTTGTAATAAGGTCCACCGACGTAACAGTGTTGCTGTTAGTACCACGCGCACGGAGATTACTTGGAAGTCCGGTCTAAGTGCCCGCAAATGTTCTGTCCAAATGGTTGAAGCTCGAAGGCGTGATCGGATGTAGTTCTGTAAAAGAGATCCAGCTGACATAAATTTTCATTCCTTAAGTCAAAACATACAGCCTGTCTTTAAAATAATTTGCGTGAGTTCGTTCGATTTTGTTCTGATTAACAATTGCTCAACAGCAGAGTTGGGCAAAAAATCAAGGAACGAATGACCTATTCAGACGTAATTTTATTAGTATTTTTGCCTAACTCTGCTTAACTTACACTCGAAGGTTCTTGGGTGGAAAAAAGGTATCTACAGAAGTAATCAGATAACATATTACCCACCTCACTTTGCTCCACTTCCTAGCGAATATACCGCTACAGGTAAACATGACGTCATTCGAGATCACAGTTCCCATAACGAATTTTGGGACCAGTTTACAGAGCTTATTTTGTCACAGGTTTTGAAGAAGAGGATCCCCTCAAAATGGATTATGAGAGCGATTTAGATGATGAGGCAGATAACAGTAAAGATTCACAGGTAAATCATTTCATAAATTATTTAGCCGCTTTGCAAATCCTTTTCTGACGTCTTCTGACGTAACTTTATGTCAATTAAGTTTTTGCTTCAGTTTGCCATCGGAAAAATATTGATTGCTACATTTTCGCGAAAAGTGTCGTTTATTTTCTTAGCTAGTGGAATTTCGACGGCGATTACAATGCCAAAAATGTAAATTTTATTTTTAAAATGTAGCGACGTTAATTTCCTCTTTTATTAATATACCCTTCCTTCCTTATCCTATATTTCTTATCTTCCTGTATTTCTTATCGCGAAAACGTAATTTTTAACTACACGACTAAACTTACACTTACCAGGAGAGCATAATCCTACGTCGCAAGTACACGGACCACCTGCCAGCATTCGTGTTCGACCCCACCATCGACGCCAAGAAGCGCTCCAAACTCATCGAGAAGGAGATGAACGAGCAGGCCAAGATCATCAACGACCTTCGTACCCTGGGCGCTAGCCACTCCACTATCGAGCATGAGATGAAGAGGCTGCATGATCTGGAGGCCTTAGTCTTTAAAGACTTCCGCAGGTAAGAGTTTTAGTTGATCTGAGCCAGATGGAGCAGCCCAGGGTCATCAACGACGTCGGCACTCTGGGTGCCTGCCACTTCACCATCAAACACGAGATGAATAGGCTGCATGATCTGAAGGCCTTAGTCTTAAAGGACTTCCGTAGGTGAGGTCATAGCTGGTCTGATCTAGATGGATCAGGCCAGGATCATTACCGACCTTCGGACCCTGGGCGCCAGCCACTCCACCATCGAGCATGAGATGAAGAGGCTGCATGATCTGGAGGCCTTAGTCTTCAAGGACTTCCGCAGGTGAGGGTATTATCTGGTCTGATCTAGATGGAGCAGCCTAGAGTCATCACCGAACTGCGCACCTTGGGTGCTGCCACTCCACCATCGAACACGAGATGAAGAGGCTGCATGATCTGGAGGCCTAAGCCTACAAGGACTTCCGTAGGTAAGTTCATAGCTGGTCTGATCCAGATGGAGCAGGCCAAGATCATCAACGACCTTCGGACTTTAGGCGCCAGCCATTCCACCATCGAGCATGAGATGAAGAGGCTGCATGATCTGGAGGCCTTAGTCTTCAAAGACTTCCGCAGGTGAGGTTATAGCTGGTCTGATCTAGATGGAGCAGGCTAGAGTCACCATCGAACTGCGCACCTTGGGCGCAGACACTCCACCATCGAACACGAGATGAAGAGGCTGCATGATCTGGAGGCCTTAGTCTACAAGGACTTCCGTAGGTAAGTTCATAGCTGGTCTGATCTAGATGGATCAGGCCAGGATCATTACCGACCTTCGGACCCTGGGCGCCAGCCACTCCACCATCGAACATGAGATGAAAAGGCTACATGACCTGGAGGCCTTAGTCTTCAAGGACTTTCGCAGGTGAGGGTGTAAACTGGTCTGATCCAGATGGAGCAAGCCAGGGCCATCAGCGACCTGTGCACCTTGGGTGAGATAAAGAGTAGGCTCTTTAAGGAGGTTCTTCATGGAATTCCTCCGGCGAGGTTAGCTGGTTTGATCTAGATGGAGCAGACCAGGGTCATAATCATAACCGACCTTCGCACCGTGAGCGCTACTCATTCGAGTACGAGAATGAGATGAAGAGTAGGCGCTGGTCTTCAAGGACTTCCGTCGGTGAGGTTACTAGCTGAATGTTTTTTCTAGCGTCTTCAACTTAGTTGTGTTAGTTCAGAAACGACTTATGCTGTAATTATGTGAAGTCTAATGACACTTTCGTCCGCTTGACCGTGTTTATCCTAAAAAGTACGCAATTACACCACAACACCAGTGTGTTCAGAAAGAGATCAATTTTAAAATTTGAGAGCGTCCCAGGGCAAATTTATGGCTTTTATTAAACACTGTTGCCACAACGTTCCTTTCCCAGACTTTCTATCCACTCACTTGCTTTGATTTTTGCGATAGACTCTATGTCTATGTAAAATAAGAGTGATGATGATGACATGTAACAAAAGCTACATGAAGCAAGTGAGTGGCTATGAAGTAGACACGTAAAAAAGTAACGTGTCGTTTTTGAGAACCCATAATATCTCAGAAGACTCGTAGTAACGTGTGAGTTTCCTTGCAGGGACATGATCCAGAAGCTTCGCCGGCAGAGCGTCCGCGCCAGCACCATCACCAAGGGCAAGCTGGGCCTCGGCTCCAACCGCTCCCGGTCCTTCGTGGCACCCTCTCCCCCGCCTGATGACTTCCTGGAGTAAGTCTGTCTGTCTGTCTGTCTGTCTGTGGCACCATCACAAGGGCAAGCTGGGCCTCGGCTCCAACCGCTCCCGGTCCTTCGTGGCACCCTCTCCCCCGCCTGATGACTTCCTGGAGTAAGTCTGTCTGTCTGTCTGTCTGTCTGTGGCACCATCACAAGGGCAAGCTGGGCCTCGGCTCCAACCGCTCCCGGTCCTTCGTGGCACCCTCTCCCCCGCCTGATGACTTCCTGGAGTAAGTCTGTCTGTCTGTCTGTCTGTGGCACCATCACAAGGGCAAGCTGGGCCTCGGCTCCAACCGCTCCCGGTCCTTCGTGGCACCCTCTCCCCCGCCTGATGACTTCCTGGAGTAAGTCTGTCTGTCTGTCTGTCTGTCTGTGGCACCATCACAAGGGCAAGCTGGGCCTCGGCTCCAACCGCTCCCGGTCCTTCGTGGCACCCTCTCCCCCGCCTGATGACTTCCTGGAGTAAGTCTGTCTGTCTGTCTGTCTGTGGCACCATCACAAGGGCAAGCTGGGCCTCGGCTCCAACCGCTCCCGGTCCTTCGTGGCACCCTCTCCCCCGCCTGATGACTTCCTGGAGTAAGTCTGTCTGTCTGTCTGTCTGTGGCACCATCACAAGGGCAAGCTGGGCCTCGGCTCCAACCGCTCCCGGTCCTTCGTGGCACCCTCTCCCCCGCCTGATGACTTCCTGGAGTAAGTCTGTCTGTCTGTCTGTCTGTCTGTGGCACCATCACAAGGGCAAGCTGGGCCTCGGCTCCAACCGCTCCCGGTCCTTCGTGGCCCCCTCTCCCCCGCCTGATGACTTCCTGGAGTAAGTCTGTCTGTCTGTCTGTCTGTGGCACCATCACAAGGGCAAGCTGGGCCTCGGCTCCAACCGCTCCCGGTCCTTCGTGGCACCCTCTCCCCCGCCTGATGACTTCCTGGAGTAAGTCTGTCTGTCTGTCTGTCTGTGGCACCATCACAAGGGCAAGCTGGGCCTCGGCTCCAACCGCTCCCGGTCCTTCGTGGCACCCTCTCCCCCGCCTGATGACTTCCTGGAGTAAGTCTGTCTGTCTGTCTGTCTGTGGCACCATCACAAGGGCAAGCTGGGCCTCGGCTCCAACCGCTCCCGGTCCTTCGTGGCACCCTCTCCCCCGCCTGATGACTTCCTGGAGTAAGTCTGTCTGTCTGTCTGTCTGTCTGTGGCACCATCACAAGGGCAAGCTGGGCCTCGGCTCCAACCGCTCCCGGTCCTTCGTGGCACCCTCTCCCCCGCCTGATGACTTCCTGGAGTAAGTCTGTCTGTCTGTCTGTCTGTCTGTGGCACCATCACAAGGGCAAGCTGGGCCTCGGCTCCAACCGCTCCCGGTCCTTCGTGGCACCCTCTCCCCCGCCTGATGACTTCCTGGAGTAAGTCTGTCTGTCTGTCTGTCTGTCTGTGGCACCATCACAAGGGCAAGCTGGGCCTCGGCTCCAACCGCTCCCGGTCCTTCGTGGCACCCTCTCCCCCGCCTGATGACTTCCTGGAGTAAGTCTGTCTGTCTGTCTGTCTGTGGCACCATCACAAGGGCAAGCTGGGCCTCGGCTCCAACCGCTCCCGGTCCTTCGTGGCACCCTCTCCCCCGCCTGATGACTTCCTGGAGTAAGTCTGTCTGTCTGTCTGTCTGTCTGTGGCACCATCACAAGGGCAAGCTGGGCCTCGGCTCCAACCGCTCCCGGTCCTTCGTGGCACCCTCTCCCCCGCCTGATGACTTCCTGGAGTAAGTCTGTCTGTCTGTCTGTCTGTGGCACCATCACAAGGGCAAGCTGGGCCTCGGCTCCAACCGCTCCCGGTCCTTCGTGGCACCCTCTCCCCCGCCTGATGACTTCCTGGAGTAAGTCTGTCTGTCTGTCTGTCTGTCTGTGGCACCATCACAAGGGCAAGCTGGGCCTCGGCTCCAACCGCTCCCGGTCCTTCGTGGCACCCTCTCCCCCGCCTGATGACTTCCTGGAGTAAGTCTGTCTGTCTGTCTGTCTGTGGCACCATCACAAGGGCAAGCTGGGCCTCGGCTCCAACCGCTCCCGGTCCTTCGTGGCACCCTCTCCCCCGCCTGATGACTTCCTGGAGTAAGTCTGTCTGTCTGTCTGTCTGTGGCACCATCACAAGGGCAAGCTGGGCCTCGGCTCCAACCGCTCCCGGTCCTTCGTGGCACCCTCTCCCCCCGCCTGATGACTTCCTGGAGTAAGTCTGTCTGTCTGTCTGTCTGTGGCACCATCACAAGGGCAAGCTGGGCCTCGGCTCCAACCGCTCCCGGTCCTTCGTGGCACCCTCTCCCCCGCCTGATGACTTCCTGGAGTAAGTCTGTCTGTCTGTCTGTCTGTGGCACCATCACAAGGGCAAGCTGGGCCTCGGCTCCAACCGCTCCCGGTCCTTCGTGGCACCCTCTCCCCCGCCCGATGACTTCTTGGAGTAAGTCTGTCTATTTGTGGCACCATCACATTTTCTTCAGTTCTCCCAGAAAGGAGTTTTTGAGACATTATTTTTTATCTAGATCGAATCAGCCAATGATTCTGATTTGTACGAGCCCAAGCAAGTCCAGATATGGAAGAATTAGGTTCACGGGATTTTTTTGCAAAAGCCTCTTCATTTGTTTGCAATTTGCATACTCCATCTTTTAATGCCTTCCTTACACGTCCGTAGATGCGTCCGATATTTACATTTATCTTGCTCGCGAGTAGCGTTTGACGAGATTGAGCTCACATTGAATGATTAACAGACATGTGGTTGGCTGGGAACTTCGACAAACCCTCAATTTTGAGAAAATCCGTGTTTGTATGGTCGAGGAATTTAATTTCCTACCCATTTCGTACCTTGTCATAGTATAGCTACTATGACAACTGCTATGAAAACTGCTAGGACTGTCATATTATAGCTAATATGACAGTCCTAGCAGTTTTCATATTGATTGTCACTGTGACAAGGTACGAAATTAAATTCCTCGACTGTACGGGATATCGGTAGACTTTTTCGTGGAATGCGTCATCTGCGATCTTGAAGTGAAGGCTTCAGAGAGCTGGTGGCATAGACTTGACCTTAAAGTTTGTATGTGGGTTGAGGCTTTATAATAGGCTACTTGACCCATTTTTAAAGTTTGTCGTATATTATTAATCAATATCAGATTAACGGAAAAAAAATATAAATATATTTTTTTCACGACCTAGAAAACCGCAAAATTATAACTTAAAATTTAAACTTTCGTTACCGCGCGAAAACGGTACTAGCCATGTTAATGCTTAGATTATCTGTGGTGTGACGTTACTCAAACCGAAAACAAACATTTTACATGCCACTTATGTCAATGTCACAGCAAAGCTACTTTACATGCCTACATGTCCAGTTAGTTTAAGATCCTATGACGTCACATCATGGCCGACACCGTTTTCAGAGTACGAAATTTAAAAAAATAAAACAAATTCAATAAAAAATATGTACCAATCAAACACTTTTAAAACACCGTAATCGAAAAATATTGATCTTTTCAATAAATACAACAGAAAATAATATTTTTTTGCACTAAATTTGATATGAGTCAAGTAGCCTATTCCTTGACACGTGGTTGTTTGTCCAGGATGGAGGGAGGCCTACTGGCGACGGCGGGCGAGTCCGGCGAGACGCTGCTGCCGGACGACGAGCGCCTCGCCGACATCATCGAGGGCGGCAGCTGGAGCTCCGTGGACAGCGAGCCCGGTATGTGTTCTATACAGTGTGTGGTCTTTAACACGGGAGAAAAATGAAATGAGTGACTCCTTAGACTATCAGCAATAATCCTGTAAAGGTCCCGGTGTTTCAAAGTGGTTAAGTTCGGAGATATTGTCATTCAAAGCTATGGACCTTTAGTACTGGATCTTGGCATCACGATGTCGTAGCTTGTCAGTCGCAAGACATCTTGATAGTATACTAGGTAGGAAGTCATAACAATAATTTTGTTTGCATTTTTACACAAATTTGATACGGTTTTAAAAAAAAAAAAAT